>NW_026467210.1:0-12407 GCF_026875155.1 Cherax quadricarinatus
GGGGCCCCAAAAAAGCTTCTAGTCCCAACCCTACAGGAATAAGGGTGAGAATTACTATAGAGATGAAGAAAGAGATCACCGATAAGTATGAAAGTGGAGTGCGTGTCTCCGAGCTGGCCAGGTTGTATAATAAACCCCAATCAACCATCGCTATTTATTGGTGGTACAGCTGATGCTGTTTGCTGTACCACCGTCAGCTGCTGCTGCTGCTGTAGTTTACCTGGAGTTTACCTGGAGAGAGTTCCGGGGGTCAACGCCCCCGCGGCCCGGTCTGAGACCAGGCCTCCTGGTGGATCAGAGCCTGATCAACCAGGCTGTTGCTGCTGGCTGCACGCAAACCAACATACGAGCCACAGCCCGGCTGATCCGGAACTGACTTTAGGTGCTTGTCCGTGCCAGCTTGAAGGACTGCCAGGGGTCTGTTGGTAATCCCCCTTATGTGTGCTGGGAGGCAGTTGAACAGTTCGGGCCCCCTGACACTTATTGTATGGTCTCTTAACTTTGCTAGTGACACCCCTGCTTTTCTTTGGGGGGGATGGTGGATCGTCTGCCAAGTCTTTTGCTTTCGTAGTGGGTGATTTTCGTGTGCAAGTTCGGTACTAGTCCCTCTAGGATTTTCCAGGTGTATAAAATAAATGTACCCTCTCCCTCCTGCGTTCCAGGGATACAGGTTTAGGAACCTAAGCGCCTCCCAATAATTAAGGTGTTTTATCTCCGTTATGCGCGCCGTGAAAGTTCTCTGTACATTTTCTAGGTCGGCAATTTTACCTGCCTTGAAAGGTGCTGTTGTGTGCAGCAATATTCCAGCCTAGATAGAACAAGTGACCTGAAGAGTGTCTCATGGGCTTGGCCTCCCTAGTTTTGAAGGTTCTCATTATCCATCCTGTCATTTTTCTAGCAGATGCGATTGTTACAATGTTATGGTCCTTGAAGGTGAGATCCTCCGACATGATCACTCCCAGGTTTTTGACTTTGGTGTTTCGCTTATTTTGTGGCCCGAATTTTTTTTGTACTCTGTTTAAAAATTTAATTTCCTCATGTTTACCATATCTGAGTAATTGAAATTTCTCATCGTTGAACTTCATATTGTTTTCTGCAGCCCACTGAAAGATTGGTTGATGTCTGCCTGGAGCTTTGCAGTGTCTGCAATGGAAGACACTGTATGCAGATTCGGGTGTCATCTGCAAAGGAAGACACGGTGCTGTGGCTGACATCCTTGTCTATGTCGGTATAAGGATGAGGAACAAGATGGGAGCGGTACTGTGCCTTGTGGAACAGAGCTTTTCACCGTAGCTGCCTCGGACTTTACTCTGTTGACGACTACTCTCTGTGTTCTGTTAGTGAGGGAAATTATAGATTTCCCTGCCGACTTTTCCTGTTATTCCTTTAGCAAGCATTTTGTGCGCTATTACGCCATGGTCACACTTGTCGAAGGCTTTTGCAAAGTCTGTATATATTACATCTGCATTCTTTTTGTCTTTAGTGCATTTAGGACCTTGTCGTAGTGGTCCAATAGTTGAGGACAGACAGGAGCGACTGTTCTAAACCCTGTTGCCCTGGGTTGTGTAAATGATGGGTTTCTAGATGCGTGGTGATCTTGCTTCTTAGGACCCTTTCAAGATTTTTATGAATTGGGATGTTATGCTATTGGTCTGTAGTTCTTTGCTGTTTCTTTACTGCCCCCTTTGTGGAGTGGGGGTATGTCTGTTTTTTTTAGTAATTTTGGGACGACCCCTGTCCTGCTCCCTTCCTTTGGATGGAAAAAGGGTCGTGATAGGGGTTTTGCATTCTTGTGAACACAGAGTTTCCCTGAGTCGGCCCTGGGGGGAGTGCATGGGCAGTCATTTATCGCCTGTTCGAAGTCATTTGGCGCGGATAACACGGTGGCTTTTGTTAATCAAATTTTTTGGCTCTCTCATAAAAATTCTTTGATCTTCGATCTCAGTCTGGTTAGCGGCTTGCAAAAAACGAGTCTATTGGGATGAGTAGCCATCATTTCCTTGTTGTATCTGTGTAGGCCCTCTTTTTTTAAGTGGGGGCCCCCAATTGGATGGTTCCGATTTTGTTTTGGCATAGGAGAAGAATATTTTGGGGTTTCTTTCGTTTTCTTAGGGCTTTTAGTTTTCCCGCGATTCCTGACCCCTAAAGGATTTTTTAGTTTTAAGTTCGTGCTTCTATTTCTCTGACCAGTGTCTCCCTACGCTTTTCGTATATTGACCTCTTTTGCCGCTCTGTTTTACTTTTCCGCGCTGTAAAGGGAGGCCTGTCTCTTTTTTTTTTTTAATCTATCCTCCTTTTTTTAGAGGAATAACCCTTGTGCTACATGAGGCTACCGAGTTAATTGTTTAGGCATAAGTTGGGGTCTTTTTGCTTAGTTATTTTTCCCAGTTTATATCGGTTGGATTTTTTTTATTGGTCCCACTTTTGTTTTTGTTATTGAAGTTGAATTTGGTGAATGCTCCCTCGTGACAAAATCTTTTGTCGGTCTGGGGCTCCGCGCATACTGACTGAACCTCAATTATGTTGTGTTGGTATATTGTTTTTGTAGGGTGATTTTTTTTATCAGATCATCATTGTTAGTGAAGTGGGTTAGTGTATTTCAGTTTTGTGGCCTATTATTTGCTGGTTTAAAATGTTTTTTTCAGAGATTTAAAAGTGCGTGAGTGTTTTAGTTTTCATCAGAGTGTCCTGGTGTTATTACTGAAAAATTATTGCTTATTCCTCCTTTTTGGTGCCTTAAGTTGAAACCCCCCGGGCAGTGTTTGGGTGCAGGGCTGGAGGTTTCCAGACAGTGGTCAATTTTTAAAGTGTTCCCGGGAAATTTCGGGATGTTGCATCGGAAGGGGTTGTAGACTATCACAATGACTAGGGTGAGAATTACTATAGAGAGAAGAAAAGAAACACTGATAAGTATGAAAGTGGTGTGCGTGTCTCCGAGTGGCCAGGTTGTATAATAAACCCAATAAACCACGCTACTATTTGGGGGTACAGCTGTGTGCTGCTGTTCCACCGTAGCTGCTGCTGTGCTGTAGTACCGTCGTTGCTGCTGTCCACCCTCGCTGCTGCTGCTGCTGCGTTTTTACGTTGCTGCTGCCCGTAGTCCGTCTGCTGCTGTGCTGTTGCTCGTCAGCTGTGCTGCTGTAGTACTGTCTGCTGTGCTGTGTACCGTCTGCTGCTGCTGTAGCATGGGGTTTTGCGCTGTACCACCGTCAGTGCTGCTGCTGCCCGCTGTGTCCACCGTCAGTGTGCTGCTGCTGTACCACCGTCAGGCTGTGCTGTTCCACCGTCGCTGTGCTGTGCGTCCACCGTAGCTGCTGCTGCTGTACCACCGTCAGCTGCTGCTGCTGCTGCTGTAGTACTGTCTGCTGCTGCTGTAGTACCGTCTGCTGCTGCTGTACCACCGTCAGCTGCTGCTGCACTGTCAGCTGCTGCTGCTGCTGTAGCATCGTCTGCTGCTGCTGTAGCATCGTCTGCTGCTGCTGTAGCACTGTCAGCTGCTGCTGCAGCATCATCTGCTGCTGCTGTAGCATCGTCTGCTGCTGCTGTAGCATCGTCTGCTGCTGCTGTAGCACTGTCAGCTGCTGCTGCTGCTGTAGCATCATCTGCTGCTGCTGTAGCATCGTCTGCTGCTGCTGTAGCATCGTCTGCTGCTGCTGTAGTATCGTCTGCTGCTGCTGTAGCATCGTCTGCTGCTGCTGCTACTGTAGCATCGTCTGCTGCTGCTGCTGCTGTAGCATCGTCTGCTGCTGCTGCTGCTGTAGCATCGTCTGCTGCTGCTGCTGCTGTAGCATCGTCTGCTGCTGCTGTAGCATCATCTGCTGCTGCTGTAGCATCGTCTGCTGCTGCTGTAGCATCGTCTGCTGCTGCTGTAGTATCGTCTGCTGCTGCTGTAGCATCGTCTGCTGCTGCTGCTGCTGTAGCATCGTCTGCTGCTGCTGTAGTATCGTCTGCTGCTGCTGTAGCATCGTCTGCTGCTGCTGCTGCTGTAGCATCGTCTGCTGCTGCTGCTGCTGTAGCATCGTCTGCTGCTGCTGTAGTATCGTCTGCTGCTGCTGTAGCATCGTCTGCTGCTGCTGCTGCTGTAGCATCGTCTGCTGCTGCTGTAGCATCATCTGCTGCTGCTGTAGCATCGTCTGCTGCTGCTGTAGCATCGTCTGCTGCTGCTGTAGTATCGTCTGCTGCTGCTGTAGCATCGTCTGCTGCTGCTGCTGCTGTAGCATCGTCTGCTGCTGCTGTAGCATCGTCTGCTGCTGCTGTAGCATCGTCTGCTGCTGCTGTAGCATCGTCTGCTGCTGCTGTACCACCGTTGTTGGTGTGGCTTATTGAGAATACCAAGAAACAATTAACCCCAGAGGGTTAGCCACCCAGGATAACCCAAAAAAGTCAGTGTCATCGAAGACTAACATATTTCCATTCTGGTCCTTAATCTTGTCTCCCAGGATGCAACCCACACAAGTCGACTAACACCCAGGTGAACAGGGAAAAATGCCTGGAACTAGTGCTCATATTGGTGAATTTAAAGCCAGCAAAGGTTGGTTTGAGAGATTTAAGAATCGTAGTGGCATACACAGTGTGATAAGGCATGTTCTGGAAGAAAATGCCAAACAGGACCTACAGTACTCAGGAGGAAAAGGCACTCCCAGGACACAGTGTCTCATCAGTCAATGCTGCATCTTCAATAAAGGTAAGTGTCATTTATTCTTCATTTAGTAGACTAGTACATGCACAATATATACTGTGCATGTACTACTCTACGATTGTGCATGTATCCTTCTCTTTGTGTGTAGGAAAATGTATATTTCATGTGGTAAAAATGTTTTTTTCATACTTTTGGGTGTCTTGCACGGATTAATTTGATTTCCATTATTTCTTATGGGGAAAATTCATTCGCATACTGAACATTTCGCATAACAACCAGCCCTCTTGCACGGATTAAGGTCGCTATGCGGGGATCCACTGTATTACAAATTATGAGGTAAGTTGGTATTATGGCTAAGTGACTAAATACTAGTTTGTGAGTTTAGCAATGTGAATGCTTTTGTTTTGGCACAGTACATAGTTTCAGTATTGGAGTATCACAGGATTCATTATTTTAAGATTGAGATTAATATTTCTGTTTATGGTCAAATGAGTGAGTGAGTGTAAGTGTGAACCACCAGGTGGTATTCATGTAGTTAGTTGACAGGGTGTATCAGGGAGATAAGATGTTTTCTAATGGTAGTTTTGAAGGTGATGAATGTGTCTGCAGTTCTAGAGTTCTCAGGTAGGGTATTCCAGATTTTAGGGCCTTTGACATACATTGAATTTTCGTAAAGGTTTAGTCGGACACGGGGAATGTCGTAGAGATGTTTGTGTCTGGTGTTATGCCTGTGGGTTCTGTCAAAAACTATCAAGAAAGCGTTTTAGGTAAAGGTTGATATTGGAGTTTAAGGCCCTTAGATGTAGATTGCACAGTAGTAAGTGTGGATGTACTGAACAGGGAGTAAGTTTAGATCTATGAAGAGTGGGGGTGTGTGTTGCCAGGGATGGGATTTAGTGATATTACCTGGAGTTTACCTGGAGAGAGTTTCGGGGGTCAACGCCCCCGCGGCCCGGTCTGTGACCAGGCCTCCTGGTGGATCAGCGCCTGATCAACCAGGCTGTTGCTGCTGGCTGCACGCAAACCAACGTACGAGCCACAGCCTGGCTGATCAGGAACTGACTTTAGGTGCTTGTCCAGTGCCAGCTTGAAGACTGCCAGGGGTCTGTTGGTAATCCCCCTTATGTGTGCTGGGAGGCAGTTGAACAGTCTCGGGCCCCTGACACTTATTGTATGGTCTCTTAACGTGCTAGTGCACCCCTGCTTTCTTGGGGGGATGGTGCATCGTCTGCCAAGTCTTTTGCTTTCGTAGTGAGTGATTTTCGTGTGCAAGTTCGGTACTAGTCCCTCTGGGATTTTCCAGGTGTATATAATCATGTATCTTTTCCCTCCTGCGTTCCAGGGAATACAGGTTTAGAAACCACAAGCGCTCCCAGTAATTGAGGTGTTTTATCTCCGTTATGCGCCCCGTGAAAGTTCTCTGTCATTTTCTAGGTCGGCAATTTAAACCTGCCTTGAAAGGTGCTGTTAGAGTGCAGCAATATTCCAGCCTAGATAGAACAAGTGACCTGAAGAGTGCATCATGGGCTTGGCCTCCCATTTTGAAGGTTCTCATTATCCATCCTGTCATTTTTCTAGCAGATGCGATTGATACAATGTTATGGTCCTTGAAGGTGAGATCCTCTGACATAATCACCCCCAGGTCTTTGACGTTGGTGTTTCGCTCTATTTTGTGGCCAGAATTTGTTTTGTACTTGATAAAGATTAATTTCCTCCATTTTTTACCATATCTGAGTAATTGAAATTTTCATCGTTGAACTTCATATTGTTTTCTGCAGCCCACTGAAAGATTTGGTTGATGTCCCCCTGGAGCCTTGCAGTGTCTGCAATGGAAGACACTGTCATGCAGATTCGGGTGTCTCTGCAAAGGAAACGGTTGCTGTGGCTGACATCCTTGTCTATGTCGGATATGAGGATGAGGAACAAGATGGGAGCTAGTACTGTGCCTTGTGGAACGAGCTTTTCACCGTAGCTGCCTCGGACTTTACTCTGTTGACGACTACTCTCTGTGTTCTGTTTGGTGAGGAAATTATAGATCCATCGACCGACTTTTCCTGTTATTCCTTTTGCGCGCATTTTGTGCGCTATTACGCCATGGTCACACTTGTCGAAGGCTTTTGCAAAGTCTGTATATATTACATCTGCATTCTTTTTGTCTTCTAGTGCATTTAGGACCTTGTCGTAGTGATCCAGTAGTTGAGACAGACAGGAGCGACCCGTTCTAAACCCAGTTGCCCTGGGTTGTGTAATTGATGGGTTTCTAGATGGGTGTGATCCTTGCTTCTTGGACCCTTTCAAAGATTTTTATGATATGGGATGTTAGTGCTATTGGTCTGTAGTTCTTTGCTGTTGCTTTACTGCCCCCTTTGTGGAGTGGGGCTATGTTGTTTTTTTTAGTAATGAGGGACGACCCCCCTGTCCATGCTCCTCTCCATAGGATGGAAAAGGCTCGTGATAGGGGCTTCTTGCAGTTCTTGATGAACACAGAGTTCCATGAGTCTGGCCCTGGGGCAGTTGCATGGGCTGTCATTTATCGCCTGTTCGAAGTCGTTTGGCGTCAGGATAACATCGGATAGGCTTTTGTTAATCAAATTTTGTGGCTCTCTCATAAAAAATTCATTTTGATCTTCGACTCTCAGTCTGGTTAGCGGCTTGCTAAAAACTGAGTCATATTGGGACTTGAGTAGCTCACTCATTTCCTTGCTGTCATCTGTGTAGGTCCCATCTTTTTTTAATAGGGGCCCAATACTGGAGTTGTTCTCAATTTTGATTTGGCATTGGAGAAGAAATACTTTGGGTTTCTTTCGATTTCATTTATGGCATTTTTGTTTTTTCCGCGGTTCCTGACTCCTAAAGGATTCTTTTAGCTTAAGTTCGATGCTTGCTATTTCTCTGACCAGTGTTCCCTGCGCATTTCAGATATATTGACCTCTTTTTAGCCGCTCTGTTATTCTTTTCCGTCGCCTGTAAAGTAAGCGCCTTCTCTTTCTATTTTACATCTACTCCTCCTTTTTCTTAGAGGAATAAGCCTTGTGCATACATCGAGTGTCACCGAGTAATCTGTTCTAGGCTAAGTTTGGGTTGTGTTGCTTAGTATATCTTCCCGCTTATATCGGTTAGGACTTGGTTTACTTGGTCCCACTTTTTGTTTTTGTTATTGAAATTGAATTTTTGGGGAATGCTCCCTCGTGACTAGTCTCATTTTGTCGGTCTGGGGCTCCACGCATACATGCTGAACCTCAATTATGTTGTGATCTGAGTATATTGTTTTTGATATGGTGACATTTCTTATCAGATCATCATTGTTAGTGAAGATGAGGTCGTGTATTCTCCAGTCTAGTAGGCTCTATTATTTGCGGGTTTTTAAATTAAATTTTGTGCAGAGATTTAAAAGCTCGTTTTGAGGGTGAGTTTTCACAGAGCTGCCTCCGGTGTTTTTATGCAACAAATTTTTTTGCTAATTCCTCCTTTTTAGGTGCCTTAATTAAAAATCCCCCAGGAGCAAGATTTTGGGGTGCGGAGCTGGAAGTTTTTCGACAGTGGTCAATTTTTAACAGCTGTTCCGGGAATTGCTGGGATGTGCTGGAGGCTGTAGACACCAAATGACGGGTTTTTGGGTTCTCGACCTTTACTGCTAAAACTTCCCACTACGTCATTTGGGGCTTAAGCAGTTCTTTTGCAAACAAGTGACTCTGCAATGTACGGGGCCAAACCCCCCCTTTGCCTTTTCATCTGTCAATCTGAATGGTTTGTAATGGGATCCATATTCGTTGTCCAAGTGATCCTTTAGGGGGGTCTCATAAAAGCCGCAAAACATTGCCTTTCCCTCTGCAAGCGCCCCGGAAAAAGGGGATTTTGTTGTTTGTTGCTGGTTTAGCCCCTGTATATTTGCAAAGAAGAATTTATGGATGGGGGGTTTTGTTGGTACTGGGGGGGGAATTTTTTTTTCCGGCATTAGTTTGTATCGTTGGTTTGGAGTGGAGGCCATCGAGGGGGTTTTCCACTCCGGAAGATGGTTTTGGGTGTACGATTTCTCCCTTTTCCCTCCCTTTTTTTTCCCTTCCGGGGCACTAAAAAACTCTCCCTCTTGAGGGGGCTGTGGTCCCGGTTTTCCCTGGCCGGATGTTTTGTATCTTTTTGTCCCTTTAGGGTAGCTGGCAATTTAAGGTTATGCACGTTTTTGTATGAAAGGTACACTTTTGGGTGAAAAAGCTTACGGGAAAGGGAGTTGCATTTTCCTGTTGTCATAGGGGCATGACATTTTCGGGGTGGTCATAGTTGCTTTCCCCCATCTTTTTTTTCCAGATTTCCATCCAGCAGATCCCAATGCATAGTAGTGCACAGGCTTGGTTTCCTTTGCCTTGGGTTTCTGTGACTGTTTTCCCCTTTGGTGCTGTTCCCTGTCTTATTCCTATCCCCCCAGCCCCAAAATGGACTCCCCACCAGTTTTTTTTTTGGAAATTTTACCCACTATTGCTATTTGAGTCCTCTTTTTTGCTATTTCCTGCGGTTTTTCTATTTTTTGCAATAGGTTTTATCTTATCTTTGATACCTTTTTCCCTACTAGGGGCCCTGCCTTATGGGTCAGTTTATGTTTTCCCTTTCCCTGCGTAAAATTTCCCCGACTCCTGGACAAATCTCCAGCTTCACCATTACTGTCTCCCAGGACACATATCAGCCCCCCATTTACTGACTCCAGGACATCACCCCCACCTTCAGTTTGTGATACATGGCCGTATAAGGGCGTACCATTCAGCCCGACTTTTTATGTTCCCTCTGTTGTAGAAAGCTTCCAGGTTTTTTTAAAAGAGCTTTATGTTTCCCTTTAATACCCTTTGATTTTAGTCCCAGATTTTCCTCTTTGGGGGATACCCAAAAACACTTTTCTGTTTTAATACTGCTTGTGCTAGTTCTGGGATATCTGCACAAAGGGGACAACCCAAATTTCCCCAAAAAGGAAAAATTTTTCCATGTGGAAGCCCGTTTTTTTGACTGACCCCAAAAATACAACAGCTTTATAAAGATTTTAAAGGGTTTATTTACGCAATTCTACTAGCAACCCCTTGAATATTATATAATAACTTAAAAGAAGCTCAGCTATTTGTATTTCTGTTTCTGTTTTTTAACTCTTTTTTTTATATTGGACAGCTTTCCGTCCGTTCCGATTTTTAATGTTTGGTTTTTAAAGGGCGCCTCAAACCCATCCGTTTACAGTCTGCTTTTTGCCAACGAAATGTTTGAAACCATCCCGGGGGGGACCCGTCAAGGGTTCGGCCCGTAAGGGTTTTTGGGCCAGTGATCTGCTCTGTCAGGGGTTTCCCTTTTTTAAAACATACTGGTCGGGGGTTTGAGCTAACACTAAGGATTACTGGGAAAATTTTCTACCCGAGTAATATTGATTTGATATACAAAAAATATAACTTTTCGTGTTGAAGACCCCGGGGATATCTGGCAGCTCCACAATGCTCAGTCGATCCTTTGTTTATCAAACGCGTATCGGTTTTTTATTTTTGTTTTTTCCGTTCCACCCCAATAATGCTATTTATCACTATAGTTCTGGTCAATTTTTGGGGGGAAGGCGCTTTTTTTTGTAGTTTTAATTGCTTCTCGTTGTGTATTTGCGACCGCTGGTAACTGGGTTATATGAATTCCAGAACGTTCGTATTTTAAGAAAAAAAAACTAATGAAAGTCACTCCCCCTCCACAAGACCATTTTAATACTGGTTTGTTGCTATAAAATGTATTCTGCTATTCATGGGTTTATAGATTATATCGAGTACACTAGCAGGCCGGAAGTAATTAAAAAAAGCTGACCTGTGTAAGTTTCTGGGACTTCTGGCACCTGCCTCTTTGGGTGTTTTAACCCTTTTTTAAATGACCTTTTGCCTTTTCATCAAAAACTAGGGGCCACTGTAGTATACACTATACACTAGATACTCAATGTTTCAGGGAGACTTTTTTTTCCCCTACACAAAATTCAATTTTTATTATTTTTTACACGGGAAACAGGCTATGATTCCCCCCGGAGTAAACTCTGTAGGGAAGCACATAATTCTCCTTTTTTCACTCAGTATATAATGTTTTCCGCCCAAGATTGGTTCCAGGAGCTAGAGGGATGTATCGTATAGGATGATGACACAAATTAAAGTTCTAGCACGTAAGAGCGACCGTGAAAACACCAGAAAACCGGGAGCACAACAATCCTATCCATATCTATCCGAGACTCAGGTAGCAGTATCAGTATGATATATATTATTATATATATATATATTATATATATATATATAAATATTATATATATATATATATATCGGTACACCTCTAGAACTGTTATAGGGACCCTCATCCTCAGAGAAAAGAATAAACTTGCTTCAGGGAAAACTCAATATATTCCCTGAAGCTGTTTGAGAATTTTTCTCCTACCACCCCCTATATTATATATATATATATTTTATTTAAGGACAAAATACATTGACAGAATATATATATATATATATATATATATATTATATATATATATATATATTATATTATATATATACAGCGGGGGCCCCGCTTTACGGCGGTTCGCTTTACGGCGTTCCACTAATACGGACATTTCAAATTATGACGAAAACTCGCTATACGGCTCCCCCCACCTGTCTTTCTAATACGGTCACAGCTGCCCACCGAGTTTGTTTACATTCTCCCTGAGCACATCTCCTTATTATGTCTGGAAACTTTCCAAAATTTCAAGTGTTTTAAAGTTATTGTATTTTTATATGTATTGTACTTGATAATTAATCTTGTGTACACCTGTACCTAAATAACTTACACACTGTGCTGGCATGTAGGTACACATTAAAATCACTAAGTCTCTACTCTTGATGCAATAATAATAATAATAATAATAATAATAATAATAATAATAATAATAATAATAATAATCTCTTGGGCGCATTAATGTCGCATATTACGTTAATATAGACATTTCCCTTAATTATCTATGATATTTTTTTTCAAAATTATATAAGAAACACATTATGTAACACACAAACATGATACACGCACCCACAGTATAAAAATTTATACAAATATATATGAGATGTTTACCAAACGGTTTGTAGAAGTGTCGGAAGAATTACGTTTTCTCTAGCCCGTCACCTGTTACTAGGGATAACTGTAGAAAAAATATTCCTTTCGTATGCCTTCACTTTATAGCTATAATTCTGTACTAACTTGTACACAGTGTAAGAGTATTTGTTTCGTGATTTAATTATTATAATAATAATAAAAATATTATAAGGTAAAAGTTTCACAAACTCTTACAAATGTACATGAATGAACTAAAACTGGACATGTATTAATTTGCATCTATTTTGCCTGACCGGAGTGATCGTCCACAACCTGTTCAGTTTGTTTGTTTACGCTGTCTGAGCTCGGTTTTATCATTAAATGTTGTATATTACATTAATATACACATTTTCATTAATCCACCCATGATATTTTTTTCAAAATTATATAATAAACACGTACATAACATAAATACATAACATATGTGTAGAGAAAACCCAGGATAACCCAAAAAAGTCAGAGTGACTTACTTCCATTGCCTTCACTCAGAGCATCATTTCTTCTCAAAATGATGTTACATGAGAATGGGAGTGTTCTTCTTATTTATTCTACCGTATCAATGTAGAGACAACATGTTTCACAATGTAACTTGTACACAAACCAGACGTGTACACTGTTTACAAAACTACCTTCGCCTGGTTTGTTTACATAAAAT
>NW_026467211.1:0-14462 GCF_026875155.1 Cherax quadricarinatus
TGGGCTTTGTTTAGCTGGAGTGAGTTTTCCTCTGCGCTCTTCCAAACATTTCACATAATTCTTTGTGTTTGGTGTTTGTTGATTGACTGTGATGCTACATAATTAACCATGGCCCAAATAAATTTTGGTAAAGAAACTGAGAAGCACGAAAGAATTGAAGAAAGAAATTATATAAAAATACGAGGCAGTGGTGGAGGCAGTACAATATTTTACGATGTTCTCAGGTACGTATTTTATGATTGTTCATGAGAACATAAGAAAGGAGGAACACTGCAGTAGACCTGTTGGCCCATACTATTCAGGTCCTTCACAAATCCAGCCCAATAACAGAATAAATGCTACCCAAGCAATAAGCTTTGAGCATTCTATTTACTCGCATGCAAGACCCATTCAAATCCAACCACCTCTCACTTGTGTATTTATCCAACCTAAATGTGAAGCTACCCAAGGTTTTAGCTTTGATAGGACCTTGGGTAGCTTTAAAAAGAGATTGGACAAATATATGAGTGGGAGGAGCATGTACGTATATACATGTATATACATAGATTATTTCATTTTATTATTTTATTATATTTCCCTGCAATATATTGGGGCACCAAACATTCACGATTTTTCAACATTCACGGGGCTCTTGATCCCCTAACCCCTGCGAATGTTGAGGGAGACCTGTATACAGTCACAGGGAATGTTTCCAGAAGTTCTGCAGCCTGTGGAACTCTTTGAAACATGGTGTCATGCACAGTGGTGTTTTACATTCCTCACACATAAAACGAGTGTCTCTGCGTTGTTGTGGTGGTTTTTTTTTGTATGTGAACAGACGTAACACCTCTTCTGAGCCTTTTTCTTGAAAGCAGTAGCAGGCACTTTTACCAGGAAGTGATCACCATGCTTCAGACGAGCAGGTAGTTGTTGATAATTTGGTGGGCGGTCAATTGCAGGTGCTGTTCCTTGGTACTTGAATACTATTTGTCTGATGACAGACAAACAGAATTTGCCGTACTGTGGTTTGTTTCTCGTCCTCATCTTATACATATTATAAGCATTGAGCATGGAAATGTCAAGAAGATGGAAAAAGAGTTTTATGTACCACTTATAACTCTTGCGAACACAATCAGCAAACCCAATCTGCATGTCACATTTGTCCACTGAACGCATGTTGAAGGTGTAATCAATCACAGCTGCAGGTTTTAGAATGGGTTCATT
This sequence comes from Cherax quadricarinatus, assembly GCF_026875155.1. Classification (NCBI taxonomy): domain Eukaryota; kingdom Metazoa; phylum Arthropoda; class Malacostraca; order Decapoda; family Parastacidae; genus Cherax; species Cherax quadricarinatus. The sequence continues at coordinate 1,204 of NW_026467211.1, forward strand.
GCTCTCTCTATGCTGCCTGCCACTGTCTGCCATTTCATTAGGGTGAACTGATGACAACAGTGCAACATCTCGTTTGTCATGCCACCGAAATGCCATGATGTCATTGGCAGCAAACGCCTGCACCTCACCTCTACGAGTGCCAGCGTCAAACCTGGGCATATGTTTCCGATTTGCACGCACTGTGCCACACACATCTGTCATGTTCACTCGCAAAAAAATCACTGAGTGAGGGGCTTGTGTACCAGTTATCTGTTATATATGCCCCTTACCAAGGTATGGTTCTATCATTGTTCTAACCACATCACCTGAGATGCCCAATAACTTCCTGGTATTTTGCAATGTATAACTTCCAGTGTACACAATAATATCCAATACCAGACCACTGTAACAATCACAAAGCACAAACAACTTTATACCAAAGCGTTTCCTTGCTTGGTATGTACTGCTTGAAAGAAAGTTTCCTTTGAACAGAATTTAAAGACTCGTCAATTACAAGCTTCCTGAAGGGATAAAAATGCGTACTGAATTACCTACTTTCAGATACACAAACACATTCCTAAATCTTATATAACCTGTCCGTTCTGTCGGCCTGGTTTTGTCCTGAAGAATGAAGCATACGTAACATTAGCACAAACGATTCTACTGGCATTATATCACTGAACCTGGGGTTGCAATCAGGCAGTCTGTTACACAGTATGATTTCACTTTGTGCTATACCAAACATGTTGGCATAAGCATTATTGTGACAAAGAAAAGATACAGCTCACCACGGTTGCCTCCTTCCAACTGGTTAGACTGATTTTGGTGAAAGTAATGTGTTTTGCCATGTGTACTCGTAGTATGTTGCTTTCCAGACAATACTTTCCATCAGTGGTTCGTCAAAGAATAACCGAAACATTCCAGTTCAGTGGCATTGTTCCCAAGTGTACAAGATGGCCGTATCCACTTTGGCTGTCATCAAACTGGTGGCATTTGTGAAACAAAATTGACAGCTTCCTGCCAACCCACAGGTGCGGTCATGCTGGTGGTAACTGGACAATGACAGGTGGTTGTGGTTGTGGAGGTTGTGGTTGGAGGCTGGTGTGGTGGGTGGGTGGGGGATGGTGCCTATTGTATGTAGATCAGCTGAGGCAGCCGCATGGGTGGGAGCGTGGGTGGCAGCAGGGCCCACTGCTGCTGCCTCACCGCCAGAACACACCACTACCCACCACGCACATTTTCCATCCCAACTCAACAGTATCATCGTCCATTTTCACTGCTGTTCCTGTTAGTACACCACGGGATGAGACGTCGAGATGCACTCCTTCCCTTGGAATAGCATATGGCACACCTACATTTGAAGAAACTTGTAGTTCATATTCACTATCACTATCATCACAACATGCTCTCAATCTGAGTCTGAGGGAATTTGGGAAAATAGAGTTTCCACTCTTGATTCTGGTACAAAACTGAACGTGAACAAGATGGCCCAGCAACCAGAGGTGGAAGGCGAGGGTCGTCTGGTTTCCTCAAAGTTACCGATATTATGTAATTAGTTTTCGGGTCAAAACCGTCGACCAAAACCTTGAAACTCATCTTCACCTGGCACTTCCATCTGTATTAGAACTGTCACTGGAACAAAAGTGTCCCAATTCACCGAGGAGTGAGGAGCTTCCTTAAGCCGCGAGTCAGGTGGATATTGTTTACTAAATGGCGTTCCACAATGCACCACTGGGTCCCAGATTTTTTCATACCGCGCACACTTGTTAGTCCCGACCACACAGACCCATTCTCCTCACTTGTAGGCTCACCATCTTTTTCCCGCGAGATCGACGCGCAGATTTGTGCGTACATAGTACGTCAAAATAACCCTGTGCTTAAGAAAATGTACTAGTACGTCCGAAAACCCTCAAAGGGTTCAGCTATAATATAATAATTGTGTGCCACTCATTACTTACCTTAAAATATCTGTAGTTTTTAATGTAGAGTGAGAGGTGAAGTAAACAAGATTAATGAATATAAATGAAGAGAGAATGTGAATGTTACAATGTTCACGAGTTATGTAAACAAAACGTTGTGTTCTTGTTGTTGTTACCAGCCGGACACAAACGGTTCTGTTTCACTGTCAAGGCCGACCAAGAAAACATCTCATATTTGTTAATTTATATGTTATGTAGCATGTTTATTATATATTTTTGAAAAAAAAATCGTGAGATGGATTAAGGAAAATGTCATACAGTGGACCCCGCTTAACGATCACCTCCCAATGCGACCAATTTTGTAAGTGTATTTATGTAAGTGCGTTTGTGCATGTATGTTTGGGGGTCTGAAATGGACTAATCTACTTCACAATATTCCTTATGGGAACAAATTTCGTCAGTACTGGCACCTGAACATACTTCTGGAATGACAAAATATCGTTAACCGGGGTCCACTGTATAAACGTTTTAACACATTTAACATGCCGCCTCAGATTATTATTGTTTTTTTTTTATTACTCCCACACTGGCGATTCCCCACCAAAGGCAGGGTGGCCCGAAAAAGAAAAACTTTCACATCATTCCACTCCATCACGTAGTGTCTTGGCCATAAGGGTGATTTACACTACAGTTTTTAAACTGCAACATATCACCCTCTTTCAGAGTGCATGGCACTGTACTTCCCATCTCCAGGACTCAAGTCTGGCCTGCCCGTTTCCCTGAACCCCTTCATAAATGTTACTTTGCTCACACTCCAACAGCACGTCAAGTATTAAAAACCATTTATCTCCATTCACTCCTATCAAACACGCTCACGCATGCCTGCTGGAAGTCCAAGCCCCTCGAACACAAAACCTCCTTTACCCCCTCCCTCCAACCTTTCCTAGGCCGACCCCTACCCCGCCTTCCTTCCACTACAGACTGATACACTCTTGAAGTCACTCTGTTCCGCTCCATTCTCTCTACATGTCCGAACCACCTCAACAACCCTTCCTCAGCCCTCTGGACAACAGTTTTGGTAATCCTGCACCTCCTCCTAACTTCCAAACTACGAATTCTCTGCATTATATTCACACCACACATTGCCCTCAGACATGACATCTCCACTGCCTCCAGCCTTCTCCTCGCTGCAACATTCATCACCCATGCTTCACACCCATATAAGAGCGTTGGTAAAACTATACTCTCATACATTCCCCTCTTTGCCTCCAAGGACAAAGTTCTTTGTCTCCACAGACTCCTAAGTGCACCACTCACCCTTTTCCCCTCATCAATTCTATGATTCACCTCATCTTTCATAGACCCATCCGCTGACACGCCCACTCCCAAATATCTGAATACATTCACCTCCTCCATACTCTCTCCCTCCAATCTGATATCCAATCTTTCATCACCTAATCTTTTTGTTATCCTCATAACCTTACTCTTTCCTGTATTCACTTTTAATTTTCTTCTTTTGCACACCCTACCAAATTCATCCACCAATCTCTGCAACTTCTCTTCACAATCTCCCAAGAGCACAGTGTCATCAGCAAAGAGCAACTGTGACAACTCCCACTTTATGTGTGATTCTTGATCTTTTAACACTCCATGTCTCTTGCCAAGACCCTTGCATTTACTTCTCTTACAACCCCATCTATAAATATATTAAACAACCATGGTGACATCACACATCCTTGTCTCAGGCCTACTTTTACTGGGAAATAATTTCCCTCTTTCCTACATACTCTAACTTGAGCCTCACTATCCTCGTAAAAACTCTTCACTGCTTTCAGTAACCTACCTCCTACACCATACACCTGCAACATCTGCCACATTGCCCCCCTATCCACCCTGTCATACGCCTTTTCCAAATCCATAAATGCCACAAAGACCTCTTTAGCCTTATCTAAATACTGTTCACTTATATGTTTCACTGTAAACACCTGGTCCACACACCCCCTACCTTTCCCAAAGCCTCCTTGTTCATCTGCTATCCTATTCTCCGTCTTACTCTTAATTCTTTCAATAATAACTTTACCAGGTATACTCAACAAACTTATCCCCCTATAATTTTTGCACTCTCTTTTGTCCCCTTTGCCTTTATACAAAGGAACTATGCATGCTCTCTGCCAATCCTATTGGCTACTCTGCATTCCTCTCTTCTCCAGGTGCATACACGCTTATTATGACCCACTTTTTGCATCCAACCTTTACTTTAATCCACATAATTCTTGAATTTACACATTCATATTCTCTTTTCTCCTTCCATAACTGATCCTTCAACATTATTGCTACCCCTTCCTTTGCTCTAACTCTCTCAGATACTCCAGATTTAATCCCATTTATTTCCCCCCACCGAAACTCCCCTACCCCCTTCAGCTTTGTTTCGCTTAGGGCCAGGACATCCAACTTCTTTTCATTCATAACATCGGGCAATCATCTGTTTCTTGTCATCCGCACTACATCCATGCACATTCAAGCATCCCAGTTTTATAAAGTTTTTCTCCTTCTCTTTTTTAGTAAATGTCTACAGGAGAAGGGGTTACTAGCCCATTGCTCCGAGCATTTTAAATCGCCTCACCCAACACGCATGGTTTAAACGGAGGAAAGATTCTTTTCCACTTCCCCATGGACAATAGAAGAAATAAAGAAGAACAAGAGCTATTTAGAAAAAGGAGAAAAACCTAGATGTTTGTATATATATATGCATGTGCGTGTCTGTGAAGTGTGACCAAAGTGTAAGTAGGAGTAGCAAGATATCCTTGTTATCTAGCGTGTTTATGAGACAGAAAAAGAAACCAGCAATCTACCATCATGCAAAACAGTTACAGGTTTCTGTTTCACAGTCATCTGGCAGGATGGTAGTACTTCCCTGGGTGGTTGCTGTCTACCAACCTACTACCTATCATTATTAATATGGCATCTTCAAGACCAAGTACACTCTTAATGAGTGGCTTTGAGACAGACAAACAGACAAAGACAGACACACAGGTAGACAGAAAGACAGACACACAGGTAGACAGACAGAAAGACAAACACACAGGTAGACACAGGTAGACATAAAGACAGACACACGTAGACATAAAGACAGACACAGGTAACAGAAAGAAAACACAGGTAGACAGAAAGACAGAAAAAGGGTAGACAGAAAGACACACAGTAGACAGAAAAAACAGACACAAAGGTAGACATAAAGACAGACACACAGGTAACAGAAAGACAGACACACTAGTAACAGACAAAGACACACAAGATACAGACAGTTTATACAGGCAGACAGAACAACAGACAGGTTTATTGCAACAGTGAAAACAAATAGAGAGTTGAGGGGTAGACCCTTTTCTTGCCACAATCTCCAGTGCAAGACTCAGACTTCATCTTAGGGGCCATGGTGAAATTTACTGTCCGTTAGTACAGTTAATACAGTATGATGCTGCTGATAGGGCAAGGTTGCTCAAACTGATTCTGACTGCATGACACATTGCCCCCGCGAGTATTGTCAAATATTGTACAGTGGTGTGCATCAGCCGCCCACCCCCAGCTGCCAAATGCACGGTCGTAAGTCGAGTGGACGTATGTCGAGCAGGTCGTAAGTCGGATGGTAGGTGAAACATCTTCCTTTCTATCAAATCAGTCCAAAAAATGAGAATACAACCATAAAAACCATACGAAAATATACTGCAAAGAGGCAGCTAATGGCTGAGAAGTGAATTCCCTTATTTATCGTCCGTCTTTTTTATTTTTGTTGAAACGTTAAGAACCATCTTTCCATCAACATTGTCCAAGTTCAATGAGAAAGCCCAACAAAAAACCCAAGAAAAAAAATATTTACCAAAAATCATATATGGCAAGCCCAAGCCAGGTACTGGAAAAAAGTCACTTTGTCTGACTTTTCTGGGTTATCCCGGGTTCTCTATACATACACTGCTATGTATGATAACCCTATGTAACTGTATTTGTGTATACCTGAAAAATTTAAATTTACTTCTAGTCTGTCACTGAGTACAAGAAACTGCCCATTCACTTATTTCAACTACCCAATAAAGTGGTCAGAAATTGGCAATTTGGCCGTTTTCCCACACAAATTTCAACAGATCCCAAATTTAAAAATAAGGTCCAAAATAAACAATGCAGACATTCCTGGCACTAAAATAACATTTTCTCTGTTCTTAGTCATGGCTACAGCCCCCTTATTTTACTCTTGCTTACCATTTGGAATTTTTATTCACAAAAAAATATAGAAGATTTACTGTTATGCAGACTACAGTGGACCCCCGGTTTACGATATTATTTCATTCCAGAAGTATGTTCAGGTGCCAGTACTGAACGAATTTGTTCCATAAGGAATATTGTGAATTAGATTATCCATTTCAAACCCCCAAACATACACGTACAAACGCATTTACATAAATACACTTACATAATTGGTCGCATTGGGAGGTGATCGTAAAGCGGGGGTCCACTGTACTGCATTATTGTAATAATTGTATAAATAATTTTCAATCCATTCTTGACTCCATCCTGGAATTTAGACTGGCAGGCGGACAGGTATGGACGGTGACGTCATTTTTTTTACTCTTGAGCTTCGCTAAAGAATAGAACATTTTCACTACTGTATCGCAATTTCCCGGTACTTTTCGTCATGAAAGCAATCAAAATCATATCTATTTCTGTAATATATCTTTCATTCTATCCAAAGAACCGAAAAAATGAGAATATAACCATAACAACCATACAAAAACATACCGCTAAGCAGCCGCTAATGGCTGAGAATGAACTCCGATATTTATGGTCTGATTTCATTCATTTTTGGTGTGGGTGAAGAAGTATCTTTCCATCATACATTGCCCAAGTTTGAATAAGAAACCCAACAAACAGCTGAGAAAAAATAATAAAATAATATAAATTAATAATATCTTTATTTACTACACGTACATGTCAAGGTATACAGGCCAAGCTGACATCAGTGACATACTACTGTATAGAAAGGCACTTTTTTATGCTGAGTATTTCAAGAAAATTAGGTCAGTGTCCCAGGATAACACCCACCAAGTCGACAAAACACCCGGGTACCCATTTACTGATGGGTAAACATAGACAACAGGTGTAAAGAAACACACCTAATGTTACTACCCAGCTGGGAATCGAATATTTACCAAAAATCATATATGGCTAACCCAAGCCAGGTACTGAAAATAAGCCACATTGACTTTTTTTGGGTTATCCTAGGTTCTGTACACATATGCTGCTGTGTGTGATAATCTATAGCAGTGGTATTCATTGAGCGACTTGCGGTGACTCAGTTCACGGCTCTCGAAAAATTTTAAAAAATTAATTAATAAAAATAAATATAGAAAAATAATTTTTCAAGTAAGATACATATTTTCATGAGGTGAGATGGAAGACGAAGTCACAGTAAGAGAAACATTCTAACATCCCTTCCCTATCGTACAGAAATCATACATGTCCACTACGGAAACTGATCAGGGACACATCTAGCTGGGCGTTGGTGGTCTCGCTGAATCAGTTGATTTCAAGCTTTCGGGGGAGACTGACGTATTTCGTTACTCTTGGAGATTTGTGTTTGAAAATAGGCAACAGATATTTGAGACTGCGACAAACATATATGAAAGTAACGACTTAACTGTTGCCCGCTTTTTGGGAAGCTAGCTGCGATGGGCTAGTTTTACGTGAACCAAAGTGGGAGTCAAGTAGTGTTCCGTTATGATGGTCGATGTGGTTAAACAAAAATGCAATAGCGATGAACAGCCATCCCAACCCACCAAAAAGGACATAAGTAATTTGTCTTATTTGCTATTAATAACAAGATATGCAGGCTAATATTACCATGTCTAATTTTTCTCATTTACTATATTGCACTAGCAGCTCAGTACTACTTAATTTAGTTGAGTTACGCTAACTTGCAGTAGCTGCGGCTCTCTCAATCAATGTGTTTAACCGAAGTGGCTCTCTTGCAAAAATTAGTGAATAAGAACATAAGAACGAAGGAACACTGCAGCAGGCCTACTGGCCCATGCGAGGCAGGTCCAAGTCTCCTACCGGCTTAAGCCAATGCACCCAACCTAGTCAGGCCAGGTCACATTGACTTAAGGGAGGAACACGGCAACCGACCTGGTAGCACAAGCTATCAGGTCCAACTCACACCCACCCACATCCACTCATGTATTTATCCAACCTATTTTTAAAGCTACACAACGTTCTGGCCTCTATAACTGTACTTGGGAGTTTGTTCCACTCATCCACTGATCTGTAGAGAGAAAATAACTTTTTTGTTTCATGTTTATGGATAGGAGAATGGTATTTGTTTACCATATCCTCTAAATAACTCTGTCGAACTGCTCGGTGTTATGCCTCCCTCGCGCACACACTTCCTACTGTTACCCCTCTTGCCCTGGGCCACAGTGATTTCACAAGGGCTAACTGGAAGGGAATCCGTCATCAGTGGCAAGAGGGCCTTGCACACTCCCTCTCTTCTTCGGCGTTTGGCTCTGTCCGAACTTTTAATGGCCCCTGCCCTTGGGCTCACCATCCCAACCACTCGGTGGACGTTGTACTGACTCGCCTTCGACTCGGGCACTCGCGACTGGTGGCTCATCTATATCGCCTTCGGATGACGGACTCTCCGTACTGCCAGTGGTGTCCCTCACAGCTTGAGATGGTGGAACACTTCCTGTTGTGGTGCCCACGTTATCACTCTGCACGGACTACTCTCCGTGCAGCCTTGCGCACATTTGGGGTGAACACTTTCACTCTACCTGTCCTCCTCAACGGGAGGGGTTTTGCCCCGGACCATCAGGAGATATTGGCTTGTTCCTGCTCCTTCCTGGTGGCTTCAGGACGTATCAGAGACATAAGATATTAGTCCCAAAACATTCTTCCACTTTGATTGATATTCCCCTCCTAGCACGGACAGCCGGCTCGATACGGCGTATTCTGTCAGTGGCCCTGAACCCCAACAGAAGAAGAAGAAGATTCATTCTGTAGCATTTAAAAATTACTATGTTTTTATATCGTTTTTATGTCATATTAGATCAATTGTGATAGGCAAATAAGCTTAGTGTTGATATTAGCTAATAATAAAGCATATTCTCCTGCTTCATGAGACTGAGCTCATGGCAACCGACAGTGGCTTCAAAGCCACCTTATCTTTAATGGGTAATGTACTGTGTTGGTGCTTTACATAATGAGAAGCATTTCTTTTATTCATTGGAACATGGCTAGGGCTAAAAGTAAGCAGGTTAAAACAATAAATGGAGAAAAAGAAATTGGAATGACTTATGCAGCAAGTAGCGCCACCAAACAGTACCAGCAGGTTGTGTGGCGACCCTGGAAATTTGAAATTATGCTAGCCAAAATAGTGCCCAATAACTGAAGGAACCGAATAACTGATTGCCGGGTTTGTGATGGCAGACCCCGTATTAGGAAAGGGAAATCCGTCATAAAGTGAGGAGAGGTTGTACAGTTACACACAATACTTACCTTAAAAATATTTATTGTAGGAAGTTTGAAATAAATAAAGAATTAGTAACATGGACCCCCACATACCGTTGGCAAACACATAACGTTTTTATCCGCATACCGATACCTTTATCGCTAAGATTTTGCCTCGCATACCGCTAAAAAACCCGCTTCAACGCTATTCATCCGAGACGCGTCTAATGTGCGGCCTGAGCCGCCTCCATGTTCACCGGTGGCAATTTTTTACCAGCCAGCCTCCACGTAAGATCCAAGCATACAATCGGAACATTTCGTATTATTACAGTGTTTTTGGTGATTTTATCTGGAAAATAAGTGACCATGGGCCCCAAGAAAGCTTCTAGTGCCAACCCTGTGGTCAAAAGGGTGAGAAATATTATCGAAATACTGTGGTACCATGGTCAACTGCTGATGCTGCTGCTGCTGTAGTACCATCTGCTGCTGCTGTAGCACTGTCAGCTGCTGCTGTAGCACTGTCAGCTGCTGCTGCTGCTGTAGCACCGTCAGCTGCTGCTGCGCTGTGCTTATCACCGTCAGCTGCTGCTGCTGCTGCTGTATCACCATCAGCTGCTGCTGCTGCTGCTGTAGTACCGTCTGCTGCTGCTGTAGCACCATCTGCTGCTGTTGTTGCACTTTCAGCTGCTGCTGTAGCCACTGTCAGCTGCTGCTGCTGGCTGTAGCACCGTCAGCTGCTGTTGTAGCACTGTCAGCTGCGCTGTAGCACTGTCACTGCTGCTGCTGCGCCCGTAGCACTGTCAGCTGCTGCTGCTGCTGTAGCACTGTCAGCGCTGCTGCTGCTGTACCAACCGTCAGCTGGCTGCTGCTGCTGTAACCACCGACAGCTGGCTGCAGCTGTGTACCGTCTGCTGCTGCAGCACCATTGCTGCTGCTGCTGCTGCTGCGTACCACCGTCAGCTGCTGCTGCTGCTGTACCACCGCAGCTGCTGCGCTGCTGAGCACCGCTGCTGCTGCTGTAGCACTGTCAGCTGCTGCTGTAGCACTGTCAGCTGCTGCTGTAGCACTGTCAGCTGCTGCTGCTGTAGCAACGTTGTTGGTGTGGCTTATTGAGAATACCAAGAAACAATTAACCCCAGAGGGTTAGCCACCCAGGATAACCCAAAAAAGTCAGTGTCATCGAAGACTGTCTAACTTATTTCCATTGGGGTCCTTTAATCTTGTCTCCCAGGATGCAACCCACACCAGTCGACTAACACCCAGGTGAACAGGGAAAAATGCCTGGAACTAGTGCTCATATTGGTGATATTGTGTGATAAGGCCTGTTTTGGAAGAAAATGCCAAACAGGACCTACAGTACTCAGGAGGAAAAGGCACTCCCAGGACACAGTGTTCATCAGTCATTGCTGCATCTTCTATAAAGGTAAGTGTCATTTATTCTTCATTTAGTAGAGTAGTACATGCACAATATATACTGTGCATGTACTACTCTACTATTGTGCATGTATCCTTCTCTTTGTGTGTAGGAAAATGTATATTTCATGTGGTAAAATTTTTTTTTCATACTTTTGGGTGTCTTGCACGGATTAATTTGATTTCCATTATTTCTTATGGGGAAAATTCATTCGCATAACGATAATTTCGCATAACAATGAGCTCATCTTGCACATATTAATATCGCTTGACGGGGGTCACTGTACTGTTGGGAACCTCGGTTTACGAACGCCCCACCTTGCGAACTTTTTAGGATACGAACCATCGTTCGGTCGATTTTTTTCCTTCTGGATATGAACAAAATTTCAGGATGGGTCCTTCCCCCTCAAGGGAAGTTCCGTAAATAAATAAATAGATAAATAAATAAATATTTCTTTGCAAGGGTTACAATGTGTGTTTACGTATCATAACATGAAGCATACCGAGACATTTCGCACACACTTGACCTAATACGTACTTATAGACTACTTAAGTCTCGACAGGTGAAAAGTAGTGGTTACCAATGTTTTGTTGATGGTGGCGCCAACTACTGCCAGCCTTTTGAAACTTCTCTTTGCTGTTATTATTATTATTATTATATAGTATTATTGTATTAGTTATAATTATTATATTGTATTACTATTATTATTATTACTATTATATTGTATTACTATTATTATTATTATTACTATTATATTGTATTATTGTGATTATTATAATTATTATAATGTGTTATTATATTGTATTACTATTATTGTTATAATAATTATTATTATTAGTACGTACGTACATGGTGAGGGGCTCTTGATCTAGGGAACTGGATGTGTGTTCCAGTTCCCTAAATTAAGCCTGAATACCTTCCATCCCCTTCACCCACACAAGCACTTCCCCATTATAATAATACAGTGGACCCCCGCATAGCGAACTTAATCCGTGCAAGAGGGCTGGTCGTTATGCGAAATGTTCGCTATGCGAATTAATTTTCCCCATAAGAAATAATGGAAATAAAATTAATCCGTGCAAGACACCCAAAAGTATGAAAAAAAATTTTTTTTACCACAAAAAAATGTTAATTTTAGTACACACAAACTGAAAAAGGCATGCACAATTACATGACACTTACTTTTATTGAAGATCTGGTGATGATTGATGGGATGGGAGGAGGGGAGAGCTTTTATCTTCTTACTGTTTAGAAGGGGAATCCCCTTCCATTAGGACTTGAGGTAGCAAGTCCTTTTCTGGGGTTACTTCCCTTCTTTTTTAATGCCACTAGGCCCAGCTTTGAAGTCACTGGACCTCTGTCGCACAAAAAAATCTGTCCATAGAGCTCTGTACCTCCCGTTCCTTCAAGACTTTCCTAAAATGGGCCATAACATTGTCATTGAAATAGTCACCAGCACGGCTTTCAACAGCTGTGTCAGGGTGATTTTCATCCATAAAGGTTTGCAGTTCAACCCACTGTGCACACATTTCCTTAATTTTGGGAAATAGGCACAAGGATTCCACAACTGGGGATAGGGCTTCTCAGGGTTAGCCCAAACCCTCAAAATCTTTCTTAATTTCCATACTAATTCTCACCCTTTTTACCACAGGGTTGGCACTAGAAGCTTTCTTGGGGCCCATGGGCACTTATTTTCCAGAAACAGCACCGAAAACACTGTAATAATACGAAATATTCCGAGTGTATGCTTGGAATGTTACCCCGGAGGCTGGCTGGTAAACAATGGGACGGGCGGCACATGTGAGGCTGGCTGAGGCCGCACATTGGACGCGTCTCGGACGAAGGTCGCTGAGCGGGTTTTTGTCCACTATGCGGGGCAAAATTTTAGCGAACAAAGCGTTCGCTATGCGGATTGTTCGCTATGCAAGGCGTTCGCTATGCGGGGGTCCACTGTAATGTAATTATAATGTAATGCAATAATAATACATATAATAATAATATAATAATAATGTACTATAATAATTATAATAATAGACACCTTCGAAAGGCCGTCACTAGATGGCGGTGAATACCACAACAATGTGGGAGCAGTTATGGCTGCCTCCACTTTGTCACATAATGCTAGAGTACATACCAAGTTCCTATGGTATTTATATTGTTTATTATATTAGATCAAGTGTGATAGATAAATAAGCTGTAGACTTGATATTAGCATTATATTCAAGTGTATTTTTCCTGCCTCTGAGAGCAGGAATTCTGCTGGAACAGATTAATGGCTTTTCAATTAATTTAAATGAGGAAAATTGACTCAGCATACGATGGAATAATCCAGATACGAACGAGGTCATGGAACTGATTAAGTTCGTAAGTCGAGGCTCCACTGTAATGAAAACTTCTGCATTGGTGAAATGTCGTAAAGTACAGTGCTGTGAAGTGGGGCCTGCCAGTACTTT
>NW_026467212.1:0-13542 GCF_026875155.1 Cherax quadricarinatus
TTTTTTTTTTACTTAAGCAGTTAAAAAACAATATATCATGACAATGAACTAAAATTTACACACTCACTTTTATTTTTGTAAGATCTGTTGATCTAAACAAAAAAGTTGTTTGGTTTTTTTGGGGGCTCCCAGGTACATAACCCTATTTTTTTCCCACAAGTTCTTCAGTTTATCTAACATGGATATGCCTAACACGGCGTTTTCAGGAACGTAACTACCGTGTAATATAAGGGTCTACTGTAAGTTAGTGTAAATTTGTCGGGCATTTATAAGTGAAAAAATGGTGTTCCACTTCTTGGTAATTTCCACTTTAAAGGCCTGGGACCTAACCTGCCATGTAAGTGGGGCCCTACCGTATTTTAAGTATCCTCCTTTTATAAACACCAACCTCTGCAACTTCTCTTCAGAATTTCCAAAAATGCACTGTGCTGCCAGAAAAGATCAACTGCACAACTCACACTTGATGTCACTTTCATTATCGTTTAATCCTGCATCTCTCCCTATCCTACATCCTGAAATTTTTGATAAATTCCTTCATTCACATATGAATTACTCTAATGAATTTGTACAATGCAAATGCACTTTCATGTTAAAGGAATAAGAGATAATCACATCACTTCCTTGAGAGAGACCAGTGTTGCAACCAATGTGAGTTAACGAGAGTAATAAACTCTGTACCACAACAGGAAAGGTACAGGAAACTTCTACCACGCTTATTAACATGCGAGACAATAATGAACTCTCATTGATCGAGACATATCAAGAAATCAAGCATTTGTGTTGCAAATTGTTGCAGTTTGGCAAAGAAGGACAAAATCATATGAGGGCAAGTCAAGCCAGCAAGGGGCACTGTGGGGTAGATTCCTTTTAGACTTAGTCGAGACAACTCATGCGTCACACTGTAATAACAAAGACAATAGTGATCGCCGTGTTTTGTTAATAAAAGAATCTCAACGGACACAGCAGAAGTGTGATCAGCTTTTTTAGTGGTATGACTGTGAACAATAACAATACTTGATGACATGTGTAACAAAGAGTGTTGCAAATTTCTCAACGAAGTGGAAGACAGTGTAAACGTTCTTCAAAAACACGTCTGCTTCAATAAAGACTTCGGATATCCGGATGTACGGGTCACTATAAATACCCAGGTACATCTGATAAACACTTTTTTATTTGGAGGTACCAAATATCCGGTATGTTATAACTTCAGCAATCATTTTTGAGATATGCTGAATAACACCCCCCTAGGGTAATTGTACTCATCATACCTTTTCCCTTACAGCCCATGTGGGGTTACAGTGTCATTGTTGGCTCCAAGAACACCTTGGATGCGGCTGCAGAATGTGGAGACATCACAAGCTAAGTCCTATTACAGCTAACTTATTATATGACCCAGCTTAGTTTGTATGCAAAAACCCCTACAATTGTTTTTTCACTCATGCTCATGAAATTCAAGACCCTCTCAGCTAATGTAATCACAATGAAGCTTTTGTAAGAAACATACGGTAAAGCGCAACTTAAAATCACATAGATCAAACAGAATTTTAATCCACAGCAAGGAAATCCTTAAACCCAGCAGGCCAGACTTTTATTTCCATACCATGTTGGTTAGAGAACTGGGTTGCCATGAGTTTAAAACTTTCTCCCTTACTGAGCAGTTTACAATCAATGTTAAAATATTACAATTTTTTGGGAAAACATAATGAAAAAATTAAATATGAAACATACTCACATTTTCTTGTGCTTATTTTAAAAATTTAGTGATGTACTTGTGAAAGAGACAAGACAGAAGGGTCTGTGTTTCTTCAGCATAAGTGATGCAAGTAAGAGGTAGCCATGCAGTACCCCCTTTCTCCTGACAATACAACACAGAGCCTTTCTGCTGACTGGTGAAAACATTGACATTTATTAAAGATTACTGAAACTGATGTCAAAATATAAATATATATGATTTCTGCATAACACTTTCATATCAACTCTAAAAATAAAAACAGAAATCCTACATAATTTGAAGCCACAGATGAACAAAATTTGAGTTAGAGCTTTTCTGTAAGACATGACAAATTGTGTATGCAGAGCAGTAGCAGGCATTCTAAAATTTAGCCTAACACAAAAATGTGGAAAGAAAAAAATACACTTTTATAAAAGATAAACTTGCAATGTGTAGGTACCTTTCCCATTTTTTAACTGACAACACTACCATCAAGGAAGGGTGACCTCAAAAAGGAAAAATACTAGAGTCCCTTTCTTGACATTACTGTAGGCCCCACTTATAAATGGCAGGTTAGGTTCCAGGCTACCACAGTAAAGTGGAACACCATTCTCCCCCCCCATCCAATGTATAAACACATAAATGCCAGGTAAAATTTACACTAACATACATTAAACGAGTAAATGACACGCACCAAGAAGTGAACAGAATGTGTAAGGGGTCACTCAGGCCAGACGAAACGCATATTAACCCTTAAATACTGTCTAAACATGGATCTACGTTAACTGCGCTTAGCTACTGCACTCCAAATATTAAACAAAAAAAACTTTTTTTAACCCTATCAGAGTTGAGAGGCCCCTCTCCTAAAGCATTGTTTCTCTGGGTCGAATATTTTCCGTAAAAAAAAAAAAAAAAAAAAAAAAAAAAAAAATCATGAAAGGTAGAGAATCTTTTCCCGATCATGAATGACACAAATGTATTGAAAATTTGATGGAAAACACGAATTAGCTCTCCAACGAAGTTAGCGGTCTCAACCGATGTTTGAAGCGCGCGAGTCTATCACTCTATCGGAAAAAGAGTATTGTTCATCGCGACACACACTATATCTGCCTTATATCGGCCCGGTCACAGAACCGAACAAGCACAAATCCAATGGCGGGGCATTGTCACCACCTTCGAAACTCAGACCGAGTATACCACCAACGCAGGGGCGGGGGGGGGAGGGCACACACACAAACTCGAGCGCGAGGGTAATTACAACACATAACACATAGGGGGCTGGAGTAACGAAACCAACGTAAAAACCAACACACACACCATAGAGCAGGGAGGGAGAGGCGTTAGTGGGGTGGGGGAGGGGATGTGTGATTAGGGAAACTGGTGGGGGGGGGCCATTTTTTTCTATCGAAGAATACAAAGAAAACACCCATTTACCGATTTCAACTATCCAAAAAGTGTCGAGAAATTAAGCAATTTTGCCAATTTCACACGATGCCAATTTCCAAATAGGTCCAGAATAAACAAGATATTCCTGGCATCTCAAAATAACATTTTAGTGCCCAGCTTTCTTGCTAGATTAAGTGCTAGAATTTAGCATACTAGTAATCTGTCATAAACTGGTGCATAAGCCATATCTAATACGTCAAACACTGAAAGGGTTAATGAAGTCCACATTTTTATAAATTTCATAGGATAAAATTTTTTTTTTTAGGGCCATCATTTACCGAGATAAAGCCTGCAAATCTGGTGGTAAATGATGAGGTGTCTGCAACATGGAGCACTGCCACTTGCAGAAATAATAAACTTTATCATTTTTTTCCAATCTTTTCTATTTTTTGATTTCATGTTTATGAATAACAATGTTTGTTGCAGGATCTTTTGATTTCATAGCCAATTCTTGTTGAGACACAAATGTTTGGTACTGAATTAGTAATCATACTGACAAAAACACAACATGTTCACAGTGATAGATGAATTTGTAACACTTGGTTTCAATATATACATTGCTTACATATATAATATATATATATATAACATGTACAAGGTAATGTAATTTACAGGTCCCAGTTTATGTTTCTAGAAGTCAACCACTGTATGATACTTCGAATAAGGATTGGATTCATACAGAGTGCCACCCCAAACTGCTGACAGTTGAATCATGTCTTTTTGCAATTGGGGTTGCCTGTGTAGTGTAAGCACACACAACAACACTTTTTCTGAGGGTGAATTCACATATCGTTGTTGCTTCCCAGTCTATTTCATACATGTTGAAGGCACTGAGCATTGCAATGTCTACAAGTGTGAAAACGCTGATAACCACTAGCGACTCCTACACACACATCAAAAACTTATCATCATGTCATCAAACTTGTCGACTACTCGCATATTGTTTCGTATAGTCGACGACAGCAGCTGGCTTTACGAAAGGTTCGTTGTTAAACTTGCTCAGTCCGTCTGTCTGTCTACCATCTCGTAAACTGTGGAGTTTTGACAGAATGTCACCTCCCCGTTTTGTCATCCCACGTCAGTGCCATGATGTCATTGGCACGACACTCTTCCACTAACTTGCTCCGTGAACTATGGCAAGTGTTTACTATTTCCTTCATCCACTGTTTCACATACATATATCAGTACTGTTCACATGTAAAAGTCAGCGAGCCTAGGGCTTGTATACCAGTTGCCTGTGAACAATGTATGGCCCTTGCAAGGTATGGCTGCATCATCGTAACAACATCACCAAAATGCCCAACATTCATGTTATTGGTCGGAATGTGTTTTTATTGTGTAGATAACTCCCATCCCAACACAAGACCAGTATTGTACAAATACAATGACTTTTATAACCAAAGAGCGATTACGTTGCTTGGTATATATTGTTTGAATGACAGTCGTCCCTTGAAACAGAACCAGGACTCGTCAATAACAATGTTCTTGAATGGATAAAAGTAGGCACTGAAAATTTTGCTTCAGATACATAAATAATTCCCGGATTTTATATAAGAGCTCATTTCTAGGTTATTGGGCTATTCCTGTCTGAGAAGTCCAACATTCATAGCAACAGAGTGAATCTGTTGCAGAATGAGGGTCCCGAGAAAGACTGGAGACTGATTGAAGTGGTCTGTGGACCAGTAGTGTTGCTATATTGTTTTGTATGTGTGTGGCAATAATCCATGACAGTGCCAAGTAAATAAATTACATTTACACCACAAGTTTGTAATCTTTCCACCTGTCAAACCGTGAAGATTCTGAAACATTTGTGTGTCCATGTAACCAGTAGCTACATGGTGTCGCGTGGTTAACAATCAGTACATTATTGGCTCATCAAAGTATAGTTACAAAATAGTTCTTAACTCTGTAACTCATTTGTGATAGGACAGTGTGGCATGTGATGCCACTAACCACTGACATCAAAATTGAAAGTATGTGGCATGGATGGTGTACTTTCCCATCCAGTTCCATTCGAGGTCACATGGTGCGCAGGTTAAAACCTGTGGCATGGGGCCTGGGAGACCAGGAGGAGGGGCAGGAGTGGAGGAGGCAGCACATGGTTTGCAGAGTGCCAGGCAAGTCCATTGTCTGCCCACCCACCATGTGCCCATCGAAGGTCCAAGGCACCATGCCTCCACCCTCTTCCTCCATCCCAGCATACACTCCTTCATGATCACAATTTACTATCGAGTGGCTGGGGTTTGTGATCGGACCCTGCCACGACCCATTTGCCGTCGACTGCATACGGAACACTGCCCGAGTGTAAGGTTACGACGCCTAAAAGTACGTTTCACTGGGGAATCATGATAATCACTTTCACTCACAATCAACTAAAGGGCCTAAAATCGATTTCGTTTCATCGCCCTTTTAATCATTTTCACTATCGTCCCACCATAACTTAGTCTTGTGCCTGTGAATCTGAACAAATGTCCCTCTCTTGAGCAACTCTACCAGCAGCTAAAGGAAGAACTGAGGATGGCTAAGCTTGAGATATAGCGACTTGGCTGAAGAAAACATGATGATTCGTAGTAATCCTCCTGTTGAAAATTCCTCAAGCCAAGAAACGAACCTGAGGACATGGGCTGGAAAGCATGGAACAAAGTTAAGGATCAGAGTAAACGGATGGAGAGGTAGAATCAATGAAGATCTAGGAAACTGTTGTGGAAATCATCGAAACCCATTCTCCGTGCTACCTGATGAATGTAAGTTGACTAACAGGGAACATCACGACGAACGACGCCAAGGAAGGTATAAAAACGTTGTATGTTGAGGATAGCCAGGTTGGGATACATGGATAGGGCCTTCTGCTTGAAGATAGTAGTAGGAGGCAGAGGGTGTGTTTTCCTGAATGAGGACCTTATTAGTAGGATACATGTCAGCAATAGAGATTAATTAGGAGAAGGATAGGAACACTGTCATATGTGGTATTTTGCCAAGGAGAGTAGTTTGGCAATGAAGGTTGTCCAGGTAATTGGTGTCATTGCTGGGCTGGACAAATACTGTGAAGGAAATTCGGTAACATTTCATTGACAACTGGACCTCTTCTATGGCAGAACTGATGTGTATGCCAGGGATGGTTCACATATACCTAGTTTTGGGTGGGGGCACTGCAACTGCATGGGAGGGAGCTTTTAGGACTTAAAACTAGGAATAAGTTAGGGTATGGGTTTTGGCGGGAAAACAGTGAAGTCGCCATTGTAGTATGTGAAGTACTAGGGGAACTAGTAACAGGCGAATGGGGTGGATATTAGGAAAGCCAGTGGCACTAGGAGACAAGGACAGTAATATGTTTAGTGAAAAAACAGAATGAGCAGGAAGGTTAAAGAAAAAGATGGGCCTTTAAATATTCATTATGCCCAATACCGTATTGTTAGGAATAGGATGGATGAGCTCGAGAATATTTGCTAGTGGCAGATAACATTTATGTATTTGCCTAACCAAGACGAGTGGTTTAATTCAAAAAGTCAAGAAATATCAGCAGTATTTCACATTCAGTTATAAATATGTTCCAAGTAGCTAGAAAGGAATCGGAAAGTGGGGTGGGTGGCAATTGAATGTTCCGAGATCCGCTCGAAATGTTGCATAAACACAGGTATTAACACCTTTTGACTGTTTTGGTCGTACATATACGTCTTACGTGCCACTGTTTCGACGTATTAATACGCATAAATTCTAGCAGTGCTTCAAATCAAGCAGGGAAAGCTGTAGGCCCCTCATATGAGAGAATGGGTATGTGTGGTCAGTGTGCACCACGAAAAAAAATCCTGCAGCACGTAGTGCATAACGAGGAAAAAAAAAAAAAGACCCGTTTTTTGGATTAAAACGCCAGCCGTATTGGAGGTGTATTTTTCGTATAGTATTTTATCTTGTAATCTCATTTTCATGATCCTCGTGTGATAAAATGGACAACATATTACAGAAATAGAGATGATTTTGATTAGTTTCACATGAAAATGACCTTGAATGAGCTTCAAAGTAACGAAATGTTCAATTTTTACCATAGTCAGAGTAGCAAATCACACCACACTCCAAAACACGTCAACTGGGAGTCTAATATTCTGTCACAAGTGCACTGATAATTATTTATACATTTTTACAAATAATGCATTATCGCTAAACCAGTAAATTTGATTTTTTGAATGAATAAAAAATATCAAATAGAAGCAATAGTATATAAGAGGGGCCAAGAGGACGTGACTAATGAACAGAGGATATGTTATTTTTAATGCCAAGAATGTCCACATTGTTTATTCTGACCCTATTTTGAAACTGACATCTTTTTAATTTGAGTGAAATTGCCAAATTGCCATTTCTGACACTTTACTGTAGTACAAATCGGTAAATGGGCGTTTCTTGTACTCAATTGATAGAAAAAAAATAAAAAGTTCTAGAGAAATAGCTATGCGTTTGTCAACTGGAACAACGGAATTGGCCAAAAACAGGGCTCAAATCGCGAAATCGCCAGATGCGTATAAAAATGGACCGGCCGAGACCACTAACTTTGTGGGAGCGTAATTCCCGTGAGTTTTCCGACCAAATTTCGTACTTTTGGTGTCATTACCATCGAGAAAAGATTCCTTTATTCATTTCAAAGAAATTTTTTTTTTTTTTTCAAAAATTTTGGCAACAAAGAATGACAGTTTCAGAAAGGGGATTGTGCGACAGTCAAAAGTTAATCTTAAGTAACACATAAGAGTCTGTTTGGATATAATTTTCAGAGGGGCAATGAAAAAATTATTTTAGGTGTGATATACTGTCCCCCCCCCAAACTTAGATAGGGACCAAGGAGATACTATGGGAGGAAATTGTTTGGGGCCACAAGGCCGTAATGTAGTAATTCTAGGGGACTAACCTTTAGTCATATTGATTGGAATTTCTTAACTGGGAATTTAGAATCAATGACTTCTTATTGTAGATAGTAGTTCAGGACTGTTTTTTGAAGCAGTTTGTGACAGTGCCTACACGGGGAAATAACCTGCTTGACCTTGGTTTTGGGCGAAACAAGGAAACCCTGTTAATAATTTTAGAAATTACAGAGGACTCGGCACAAGCAATCATAAATCAATTACCTCTATAGCATTGAATGGAAGTATGATAGGGATAAAATTTCAGTAATGGTCCCAGATTTTCACTTAGCAAATTTATACAATGGGCTTTAGAGAACACTTATCTGTGGACTGGGGTAACAAGGAGAGCCTATCAGTATGACAGCTTTCTTAACAAATACATGTGCTAAAGGAAATTTAATCCCATAAAGGAAATAGATCATCATAGAAATGACCAAAATGGATGAATAATAATAGCTCAAATATCTTTAGGATCAGAAAAAAAGGAGAATTTATAGGCACATCAAAGCTGTGAGGGCATCTTATAAAGCAAGTATATGAACATTAAAAGGGACGTTAAAAAGGGGATAAAAAAGCAAATGGGAGCATGAAATTAAAGTTTACTAAGGATTTGAAAACAAACCCAAAAAGTTTTTCCTAGGTTTATAGAACAAAAGTTAGAAATAGGTAGGTCCCGATACAAATAACTATGGGCATCTTACTGATAAAGAGAAATTAAATGTGCTCTAATTCTTAATTATTTCTCTCTCTTTTCACATCAGGAAGACAAACATTATCCAAGTAATAAATTTTTATAGGGGGACCTGAAGATGATAAATTATGCAATACACGTCACTAGTGGAATGGTTATCAACAGACAGTGACCAAATAAAGCAAATAAATCCACTGGCCCCTGATGAACTTTTTTCAAGGGTTCTTAAGAGTGTAAAATGGAACCATTTTGTAACCATTGACTAATATTTTTAATATTTTCTCATTGTAAACCGGTGAAGCAGGGGCCAAGTCGTTTACCGTCAAATTACTGCCCGATAAGCCTAACCTCAATTGTAGGCAAATTAGCTAGAGTCAATTTAAAGCGATATTTATAAGAAGCCATCTGGGAATCGATAAGCATAGCTTGATTAATGATACTTGGCATGGATTCACCGAGGGCCAATCTCCTGCCTAATCTAATTTATTAACCTTCTTCTGTAAAGTTTTTGAGCAGTGACCATGATAAAGAGCTGATATTTGTTTATTAGATTTTTAGTAAGGCTTTTGATAGAGTACTGCACCAGAGACTGTTAAAGAAAGTGGCAGCTCATGGAATTGGGGGAAAAGTGCCACAAGATCGAGTCACCTTCCACCAATAGGAATCAGAGAGTATGCTTTAAATGGGGTTAAAATCTGAGTGAGGATCTGTAACAAGTGGCTTCCACAGGGATTGTCTTGGGCCCGTTTTTGTTTATAATACATACAATGACCTTGATGAGGGAATTAACTAATGATATAAGCAAATTCGCCGATGACACAAAGATAGTAGGATAAATAGATCAAACGTTAATGTCACGGACTTCAGGAGGATTTAACAAATGCAATTACCTGGTCAGAAAAGTGGGCAGACGCAGTTCAATGTAGATAAATGCATGGTTTCTGAAGCTCATGTCCATAACACTAGTATACCATCAGTTAAATACGTAGAACTTAGCCATATAGACTGCGAAAAGGACATTGGGGTTATGTAAGCAGCAACCTTAAACCAAACAGCAGTACCTAACGCGTACGTTAAACAAACAGATTATACTGGGATTTATATCTAGAAAGTGTAAGCAACAGAAGTCCCACGGTTATTTTACAGCTTTATATATCATTACGTAAGGCTCATCTAGATTACGCAGCTCAAGTTTCTGTCTCCCATATAACAAATGATAAAATTCGCTAGAAAACATCCAGCGTAGAATGAACCAAATTAATACATATTATTAGAAATCTTCCATATGAAGAAATGAGGGGAGACATGATCAAAGTGTGTAAGTGGAAGATGGGTATAACAAAGGATATATAAATAAGGTTTTTGAGGATATCCCTTCAAGAAAGAACCCCACAATAAAGGATTCAAATTAAGATAAGTTTAGATTTTCCAAAGATATAAGATTTGGAAATAGGGTAGTTGAGATTAGTGGAAACAGTCTGCCTAGTAGGGTTATTTAAGCTAAAATGTTGGGTAAGTTTCAATTTAAGTTAGAGAAAATTCATGAGTGAAAGGGGTTGGATTTGAATGAGATTTGCATGATGAGTAAATAGAATCATCAAAATTTATTTCTCTGGTAGCACGAAAATTGGGTTGGCAAATATTTTGTTAGTGGCAAGGATTGTAAAGGACGTGCTTACTCCTAACCAACGAATGCGGCAACAGGCCTGCTGCAGTGTTCTCCTTCCTTTCTTATGTTCTTAATAACGCATGGAAAAATGATAACTTCCTCTTGCGGAGTTGCCTTTGGGAGTAACACTAGCAACTCAAGAGGTGCTGGGCGAGGGTCGGTTGTGCCACATTAGCCACCTCAGAAGTGCTGGGTTGAGGGTCTGGTAATAAGAACATAAAAAGGATGACACTGCAGCAGCAGGCCTGTTGAGCCCATACTAGGCAGGTCCTTTTACAATCCAGCTCACTAACAAACATTTGGCCAACCCAATTTTCAATTGCACCCAAGAAATAAGCTATGTTAACTCTACCACGCATAATGTAGTCCCACTCATATCCAACCCCTCTCACTCGTGCATTTATCAACCTAAATTTGAAACTACCCAAGAGTTATTTAGCCTTAATAACCTAAATAGGTTAACTGTTCCACTACATCCAACTACCGCTATTTCCAAACCAATACATTCCATATCATTTCCTAAATCTCAAGCTTGTCTAATTTGAATCCATTACCTGCGGTTCTCTCTTGGAAAGATATCCTCAAGACCTTTTCTATATCACCTTCTTAATACCCATCCTCCCCTTATACACTTCGATCAGTCTCCTCTCATTCTTCATTAAACAAGTAAATGTAATTTAAGGGTCTTCAAGTCTTTCCTTCCATAAGGAAGATTTCTAATGCTATGTTTAATTTAGTTATTCTATCTGAATGCTTTTCAACGAATTTGTCTATTCTGTAAAGGAGACCAGAGCTGAGCTGCATAATCTAGGTAAGGCCGTTACTAATGACATATAAAGCGTATATAACCGCTGTAACTTCTGTTGCTTACACTTACTTGATATAAGCCCAGTGATCTGTTTGTTACGTATGCTAGGCATTGCTGTCCTGGTTTAAGGTTATTGCTTATCGGATTACTCAGTGGTCAGTGAGTACTCAGTGGTCATCCGTCAGTACCAGTGTCAGGTCTCACGTGAGGTCACATACCCTGAGGGCTGCTTTGGGGATTAGTGTGGAGCCGGTTACAGAAGCATGGCTTGCTATCTGCAGTGATTTAAAAATTGAGGTTGGAGAGTTGAAGGAGGAGGTCCTTTTGCTTCTCCAGGAGGATATTAGGAGGCTGAAGGTCACCTCAAGGGTTCTGGGAGAGAGTGTGAGGGGCTGGAGTTCGGGGAATGAGGCTTCTTTGCAGTGAGGTGCAGTCTGTCTCCTCGCTGTGAGCTGTAGTTGGGGAGGTAGCAAAACGGCATACCAGGCAGTGAGGTGCAGTGCAGCTCCTGCTACAAGTGGCTAGTGGTTCACAGAAAGGAAGGCGAATCAGAGTAAAAAAGGAAAGTTAAGAGTGAAGATCTGAAGGTAGGAAATCGCTTCTCTGTTCTTCAGGATGAATGTACTTCCAGTGGCCAGTGAGGTAAGGTACTTACTGCCCCTGCTAATGGAGGTAAGCGCATTCCTTGTGTTGGTGACTCCTCAGGTAAGATATATTGACCGTCTTTTGAAAAGGAAAATAAGAAGGGGAGAGATATGTGGGGTTTTCCCTGACGGGGTTTTTGGGGACATTGTCAACAGGCTGGATAATATCAAGTCAGGAATGGGAACAACCCATTATCTGCTCAGTGCTGGGGGAAATGATATTGGGAAAGGGGTAGGAAAAGAGCTGCTAGATAATACGGGTCAGCAAGATTTATTAAGTCTAAAGGGAGGGACCCCAACATTGTAGATCTTGCCAAAAGGGGAGTAGGAAAGAATTTTTGTCTGGGGAAATTTGGGTGAAATTTGCGGGCTAGACAGATACTGCAAGGATTGCAACCCAAATTTCATTGACAACGGAACAACATTTTTTGGCAAACAGAATGTATGCAAGGGATGGGGTACATCTCTCTGGGGGCGGGGGTGGAGCACTTGCAGACCATTGAAAAGGCCTTTGGGTAAAATGCCTATGATTTTAAAAAACTGATGGAAGATAAGGTATGGGTGGTGTGGGAAACAAGCAGTTGAACATTTGGGGTTGGAAACGTAAATGTAAAAAGGCATTCAGCATGAATTATAAATAAAGACAATAGATAGGGGCAGCAAACAAAGGGGACAGCAGAGGGCAGCAAGGGACTACCCCTTAAGGTTTACTATACTAAAGCAGGAGTGTAAAAATAAGATAGATGACTAAGATTTAAATTGCAAGTGCAGGAAACATAGATAAATTTCTATAACAAGGGACCTGGCTCAATCTGAAAGATAAGAGATGCCCCTGAATGCACATACAGGCTATAATTATTTTCCACACTACAGGGGCAACGGGGAAAGGGGGTGGATACGATGACCAAGACAATTTAAATTTTTTTTAGACAAGATATTTAAAATTTTAAAACTCAGCCACGAATCTGTTTGGTTACAGCTTCTCGAGGGGCCGAGAAAAACAATTTTTGGGGGTTATTTACAGGGCCCCCAAACTGATGGGAGTCAGAAACTCTAGGGGAGAAAATTTGTAAGGGATCTACATACGAAAATGTTGTGCTAAAAGGGGAATTTCAACTATAAAAGATTAAAATGGACAATTTGACAGGAAATTTAAGTCAGGGGACTTTCTTTATACAATCCAGGATTTTTTTTTTTAAAAAATTTGGACGAGCCAAATAGGGGGGAAAAACCTCCTTACTTGGTTCTTGCCGTGGGGAAAAAAAAATTAATAATCTTTAGGTTAAAGAGACTTGGGGAAAATATCACAAATCCCAGTTTTAAATTCAGGAAATTCCCCTAAAATGGCAATCAAGTCTCCGTCCCTGACTTCGCTTGGGTATTTCATAGGACGAAAAATTACTTAGGTGGGCGAACTGGGGAAAACCTGCTAAGGGGCAGGTAGGGGGTGAGGTTGCCGAATGATCTTTTCCAAAGGGGATAGTTCTAGCGCTCAGTCAAATTTTGTTAAATAGGAAAACAGATCAAAAAAAATGATCCTAAAAGGATAACAATAGATTAAAATATCTATTTTGGGCAAAAGAGAGGCATATAAGGGAAATAAAAGAGGAGAGGGAATTGAAAATCGATATATTTTAGTTTAAAAGAGGGAAAAAAAAAGGGAATTAGAAAACAAGAGGAAATT
>NW_026467213.1:0-12138 GCF_026875155.1 Cherax quadricarinatus
CCCCCCATTTACATCGCTTGCCAGACCATTCCACTTCCAACATCTCTTTGATCATCTGATCTTCAGTTTCCCAAATTTAAACCCTTGTTTTGTGTCCCATCTCTGGAAAAATCCTGCTCTGTCCAACTTGTCTTTTCCCACGCAGTATTTTGTATGTCGTTATATGTCGCCCTCCCCTTGTCCTCCAGTTTGTCAACCCAAATTTCCCCTTTTAAAACCTTTTTCATGGGACTTCCCCCCTTTTTTCAGGAACTACCTTTGTTGCAAACCTTTACAGTTTCTCTAATTTTTGACGTGTTTGCCAGAGTGGGTTCCAAACGGGTGCTGGTACTCCAGTATGTCCGACGACAATGTTGAAGTCTTGAACGTTTCCCTTACTGAGGCACCGGAACGCTATTCTCGGGTTTCCCAAGCGCCCATATCCGCAGCAGTTACCGATTAATGTGTCTTCTGGCGATGATCGGTAAAATCCTCACTCCTAGGTCTTTTCTCCTTGATTTAGGTTTGCACCCTTTTGGGCCTCCACCCTTCCCTTGTTTGCGGTCTTTTTTGCCTCCCCCAATCTCAGGGATTTTTGCATTTTTTTATTATGATGTACTCTCTCGCCTGGCTCCAGTGAAAATCAGTTTATCCTGGGATATCACACTCCGGGTTATCCCGGTTACTAAGCCTGGGGATTAAAAATCTCAATAAAATTCTTACTCTAAAAAAAAATAAAAAAAAAATTTCATTGGGTAGTAAACTAGGGTTTTAATTTTTGGTTTTTTTTGTAACTTTACTACTGCGAAATTAACATTAAAATCACATTTTTGAAATATTTTTAACAAATACAAATTAATTTAAACAGTTATTTTTGTTTTTTATTTTTATTATTATTATTATTATTAATTATTATTATTTTATTATATTTTTGTTATTTTTATTATTATTACTGTTTATTTTATTATTATTTTTTTTATTTTTTTATTATTTTAATTATTTTTACTGTTATTATTATTATTATTATTTTATTATTATTTTTATTATTATTTTTATTATTATTTTTGTTTTTTATTTTTATTATTATTATTATTATTATTTTTATTTTATTATTTTTTTATTATTATTATTATTATCGAATCTTTGGGGCTCAAGCCTGTGGGGTCGTACAAAAAGGAAATAACGGAAGGTGACCAGGGTTTTATCCGAGGGCAGGAGGGGATTCGCCCATTCCTGGGAAAGGCTCTTGCCAGCTTTTAAAAATAGCCTTTATGCTGATGAAGTCTCTTGATTCAAGGAATGGATCTGAATCAAAATGTTACCCTCGGTTCCCCCGGGACTGTATACCCGATGGGTTTAACAAAAAAAAAAATAGAAAATAATAATAATAAAATAACAAAAGTAATAACAATAATAATAACAATTAAAAATAATAGCAAAGATTGATAAAAAACCCTTCATTTGTGTACTCACCTATTTGGGGTTGCGGGGGTCGAGTCATAGCCCCGGCCCCCCCTTTCCGGTGTGGTTTTGTGTGTGTGTGTGTGGTGTGTGTGTTGTGTGTGGGGTTTGTGCGTGCGCGCGCGCATAATACTGGGAACCCTTTTGGGAGCAGTATAATACTACTAAAGCCGGAATCATGGTCAAAAAATTTTTGGATAGCAGTGGTAATTTAGATATTGGCCTATATTTTTTAAGTTTTTAGGGTCACCCCCTTTTTTTTGGTGAAACCCTTGCCTCTTGATATTTTTCGGGAAGGTGCTAGTCTCTAGTGCTTTTTAAAAAGAATGAAAACATGCAAAAGGGACATGGGCTGCTCGTTTTTACAGTAAGGTGGGACAGAGACAGATTCCCCGAGTTATTTTTAAGTGACTTTATAATCTCGGTGACTTCCGGGGGTGTTGGTGCAAGATGAAGGGAAATTTGGGAAATTCCCATTAGGTAGTCCCCGGCATGGGCATTGGTTGTGGGGTTTTATGGCGAGATTAGACCTAGGTGAGAAGAATCGTTTTTCTTGTTACGTGTCAGGGGTGTAGTGGTGTTTCATTAGGTTTAGTTAGGACAATTTTCTTGGTTTTTTTTTCAGTTTGTGGGGCCCCAAATTGAGAGAGGTTTTTTTCCCGGTCTTTTTTATATCCCCCCTAGTGCTTGAATCTACTGGAGTATATAGTTGTTTGGGTTTCTTTTTTACTTTGGTGAGAGCGATAATAGTGTTAAAAAATTTTGTGTATTAAGCCCGTCTAATTTCTTTTTATATTGGTGTTTCTTATCAATGGAATATTACAGAATGTGCTGGTGTTAGAGTCCCTGGGCAACAACAAGCGCTTATGTTTGTGATCTGTTCTTGTTTTCTATAGGACAACTGTTTGTTTATAGTCCTAAATTAATTTGTTCAAGAACAAATGTCTGTGCCGCGTCATCAATACCATTGTGCCTTTGAGAATCTCTGTAGGCCAGTCAATCAAGTCTCTATGTGACAGCTGTGACATCCCTTACTGAGGCTCGTCATGGAGTCTAAACTGAGACTTTGTTGTATCAAGTGTGGTTTACTAATGTTTGTCAGGAGGAAGGTAGGTAGTGGTCTGTACGTGCTATCTGTGATTAATTCCCTGATTTAAAGGGGGCTAGAATATTGTCCCATATGTGGTCTATTATGGTTCCACTTGTCTCAGTGAGGCCATGTTGGTTCTCTTAGTTATATTTTAGGAATGAGAAGTTTGTTGGTTCAATCTGAGTTGAAGAAATCAGTATACTCAGGCTGATCATCTGTAGAAGCCAAGGTTTGATTGCTTTGAAGTCTCCATCTAAGAAATGGTGGTGCTTTATTCATTTGTCTGTTTGTTTATTAAGTGACTTCTTAAATAATTTTCTCACTGAAATTTGGATTTGGTGTGAAGGCTTTATCCGTAAATGGCACGATTGTTATAGGCGTCATAGTATTTACATAAAATTATGCCAAAATGTATTCCCCATACTCATCACTAAAGCAAGTGGCTGCTAAAACAAATAATTGGTTAGAGTATTAGATTGCATACCACCCCCCTCCACTTGGGTGGTCTGCAGTTGTGAATTTGCAGTGAACCAGTAGAAGGGTAGATATCTCATTGTGTCCTGCTTAAGCCAGGTCTCAGTAAAATAATGCAGGAGAAGGGTGTCTTTAGTGATTCAAGGAGGGGGGGGGGGGGGGGTAGGGGGGCGGGTAGGAGGGTTCAGTCATGAGGGGGGGGGGTGGTGGATGTACTTTAAGGACCTGATGTTTAGTTTAGTACTGATAGACTTTTAGCATTGTTTTAGGATATGCTGGCTTGTAAGCTGGTGTAGTAAAGGCAGTAACTTTTCCAATAGGTTTTGATTGGGTGTCAAATTATGGAGGATTTTAGATCAGGGTCAACTTGATCAATATCCTTCTGGTTTAAATATTATGGTATTTATATCCTAGTTGTGTTGAGAATTTCTAGTACTGATATCTTTAGTGGTAGCAAGTTTGGACAAGTATATTAGCTAGAGTATTTAGGTCCATGTAGAGTAATCACTACTACACATAATGAAGTTGATGTTGTCTATGTGTTGTGCTGGAATGAACTAAAGTACAACCCTATGTATAAACTATAATAAAAAAATACCAAATTCAAAAAAAATAGAACAAACTCTCACTTGCAATTGCAACTAATTCTAATAAGACTTTTGAGAGTTCTCTAGTTTTGAGCTTAGAATGAGCTATAGTAACAATAGTTTAATCAATGTAATATAAAAAATACAAATAAAAAATTAGCACCACTATCTCTCACTATAGATCGACATTGACTGGTTCCCTAGCCATCTGGCATCCGAGAAATTGACCTTTATCCTGGCAGATATATGCTATGCAACAGGCAGCAACATATACTATCCACCTGTTGGATTACTGTCCAAGGGACAACAACGCCTACGACAGCACCAAACAAGCGTGCTGCCCAGAGCCACGAAACTTAAGGGGGGAGGTCTTATGATGATACCCCATCTCAACAGTGTGAGACCGAGAAGCTAGACTACATGGGAGAACCCCCGAGCGCTATGAAAGAAGAATGGTCCAGAGTCAGTGTACAGCTATCCACGGCTTCGTTTGGGCTTTCCACAGCACAATGATTGTAAGACAACACACTCGAGGAGGAGATGTGCCAGTACTGTTTAGGCACGATTGTCCAGCGCCCCCTAACACACATCTCTAGAATGCGAAGCTACTGAACACTCCGCAGGCAACTAGGGTGATATTCCCACCCGAAGAGGACCCAGAGATGACTGCGGCCACACTAGTGTACCATGGGGTCAACTGAAACTAGACAAGCTGTAACCTGTGATAATGACATATCCTCCTCCCTCGCTAGTGTCCCATAGTTCTTTACCTATGGTGTCGCATATGAGATGCACCAGTTGAACTGACCAGAGGGGCGCTTACGGCTATGCGTCGCATCATGGTGGAAACCTTCTTCCAACGGGAGCCAGAAGACGGGTCATCGCAAGATTGGACCCGAGTCAGGACCTATGGGTCTTGGCGAACATTATACATACATACACCCCAGGTAGATCTGAGGAAATGGTATGGTGATACCGACAAGATGAGGAAAAAGACACTTATGTACAGTTCAGGACATTTATTAAAGGAAACGTTTCGCCTCGAGTGGCGAAACGTTTCCTTTAATAAATGTCCTGAACTGTACATAAGTGTCTTTTTCCACACCAGGTAGATCTGTGTTGTGACTTGAAAAGCCCACTGTGTGGGCGAAACGTAGTCAATAAAGGATCACATTATACTAGCATATGTGTTTATATTTCCATTTTCTCTCGGTTTTTACGCAGGAAGACACTAATAACATTCCAGTAATTAATTTCTATAGTGGGCCAGAAGAAGATAAATTATGATAACATCACAGTCACTAGTGAAATGGTTGTGAAGCAGATAGACCGACTGAAGCAAAATAAGTCACCGGGTCCTGATGAGGTTTTTTCAAGGGTTCTTAAGGAATGCAAAATGGAACTCTGTGAACCATTAACTAATATTTTTAATTTATCTCTTCAAACAGGTGTAGTGTCTGATATGTGGAAGATGGCTAATGTAATTCTATTTTTAAAACAGGGGACAAGTCGTTACCGTCAAATTAACCGCCCAATAAGCCTGACCTCAATTGTAGGCAAATTACTAGAGTCAATTATAGCTGAGATTATAAGAAGCCATCTCGATAAGCATAGCTTGATTAATGATACTCAGCATGGATTCACAAGAGGCCGTCTTGTCTAACTAATTTATAGATTTAGAAAGGACATAGGAAAGTATTGGTTTGGAAATAGGGTAGTTGATGAGTGGAACGGTCTACCTAGTTGGGTTATTGAGGCTAGGACTTTGGGTAGTTTCAAATTTAGGTTGGATAAGTACATGAGTGGAAGGGTTGGATTTGAGAGGGACTTGCACATTGGAGCTTGTTTCTTGGGTGGCATTGAAAATTGGGTTGGTCAAATGGTTGTTAGTGGGATGAATTGTAAAGGACCTGCCTAGTATGGGCCAGCAGGCCTGCTGCAGTGTTCCTCCTTCTTATGTTCTATATGTTCAGTAAAGCTTTTGAGGCTGTTGACCACGATAAAGAATTTGATATTATTTACTTAGATTTTAGTAAAGGCTTTTGATAGAGTTTCCGCACCATAGACTGTTAAAGAAAGTGGCAGCTCATGGCATTGGGGAAAAGTGCTCTCGCGGTCGAGCCAGTAACAACCAACTTGGTCTCCAATTACTCAACTTCACAAACCATTAAACACCTAATTCATCTTGCCCCAGGCTTCAATACCTCTACAACAAACGGGAAAGGCAAACCAGACATCATTCTGGCAAACCGAGCCAGCTCTCTATTTCAACACTACATTTCACCTGGCCCTAATTACAGGCTCTGATCACATCCCAGTCATCTTACACATCTCCCTCCAACCCTATTCCTCATTCCAACCACACCTTCCTTCTCCTACAAGAACGCTGACTGGGATGCTTTCAAACAACACATAGACAATATAAACCTCACCTATGACTACAACAACAAACCCATCTCTGACATCGATACTCAACTTGATCTCATCCAGGACACCATTACACAAGCACCAACATCGCAATACCAAAGAAAACTCACAGACCACGTCGTTATTCCCCTTTCAAACCGTCCCACTCAGAACAAGAACAACTAATTATCTGCTACCACAACCGATCTTCCTCTACAACACAACACAGTTAATCAAGTCCGATTAGATTCCACTTACCTTAGGAACACGAAATTTTTACGCAGCCTAGACGATACAAGACCATACACTAACAATCACGTGGTCACAACACATACACAGCAGACAAGTCAGCCGTATTAAAAACACTAAGCCTTCATGGAAATCTCTATCAAATATACAGGAGGCGCACAACTCCCATCCAAACAAATTCCAAAAACACATCACCCACAAACAACACACACATCTCAGACACGTCGCAGCGCTGCTAACCAAAATCTCAAACACATCTGGGAGAACAACATCCAACGCTCATCCCACCTAACCTAACGTTATACAACCCCAACAGAACACTAGAACACTGGACAACGACTTGCACACACACAAGCAAACACCACCAGACAGCCACATACATCTAGACTATCTTACGCTCCTCCCAAGAACTCGACCGCCTTTCACCAACACAGCACATTTAAAACTCTCACTCAACACCATCCCCCTCCAAAGGCTCCTGGTGCTTCGCATGGGGGCCTAAACCAATTATCCGAAACACCTTCCTGACTCTATCAAACTGCCTACAAACAAACACCCCCTCAATGCCATCCCTTGCCTCTGGATACTTCCCTTTTCACTCTTTTCAAAGCTGCTACTTGCTATCCTCCTATCTAAAGCCAATAAAGACCACTCTGACCCAAGAAACTATCGCCCTATCAGCCTCCTGCGAAACAATTAGGAAAACACCTTGAAAAACTCATCAATCATCGACCTTCGCAGATACTCACTGTCAACAACAATCTCTACTTTAATGACGGCCAGTTTTGGCTTCAGAACACACAGATAGCCACACAGTATTGCCAATTAACATTATCTCAACTACTCCACATCAACACAAAACAAAGAAACATGACAAGCCCTGGTTGCAAGAGACGTAGAAAAAAGCCGTTGACACTGCCTGGTCACGAAGGGCTCAAGTACAAACTCTGCACTAACTTCAACCTGCCTCTCACTACTCTACAAACCTCCTCTCAACTTCCCCTAGAACGGCCGTACCATTAGAATCAAAATTCCAAGGCTGTATTACTCTGACTACTTCTTCACACTAAAAGCCGGAGTAACCCACAGTGCCCCAGGGATCTGTCCTCTCCCCTATCCTCGATACATTTTAAACACTGTTAGGTAAGACACATACAGCAACAGTTAGGTATCTTTATTAAGAAACGTTTTCTGCCTACGCACACAGTAGGCTTCTTCGAGTCAAGTACAGAAAATTGATAGAAGCCAGAAACTACCCTAACTGTTGCATATGTGTCTTACCAACAACCTGTCGTATTATATACCATTTTAATGTTCATTTTATACACAAATGACATAACCAACACCTGATAACCACAACTCCATCAACTAGCCTATGCAGACGCATTACTCAACCTATCACTCATGCCACATAAGTATAGCACACACAACACAAAACACAAACTGAGGTCGACAGGAAAGCCAACTGGGAACAAAAAAATGGAGGATCAAAACCAATGCAGCTAAATCCAGCATTACATATTTTAACTACATGGAAACGTGATCCCTTCCATTACCTGTCGAGCTCAGAACAGCTGACACCCGCATTTTCCATCCCAATCCACACAATCTGTCACTTGTCCCTTGGCGTTTAATCTTGACTACCTTTCTTCGTTTACACGGACACATTCACTCAAGGAATGCATAGCTAGTATGGCCCATGCGGGCCTCTACACGGCTGAAAACATGCCTCTCAACGCAACCAAAACACACCTCTACGAAATCCCCTAATACGTCTCTGATAACTTATTCACCTCTAGCCCTCTCCTCTTTCAGCAAAAACAAACTTATCTTAAACTGCGCGTGTCCATAACAAGGCGCAGCGCTGGTGCTTGATGACAGATGAGGACTTATCGCCACAAAGCGAGTCTCTCCATGCCCAGTTTAGAACTACCCTGGCGCTGAATCTGACTGGAAGAGGCGCAGAGTTGAAAGACAGATAGACAAACTGAACACGACATTGCTACTGGAACCTCTCTCCTTGACGAAGACATTCGGCAGACCCACAAACCCCACAAACCTTTTTCTGTTGAAGATTGAGACCTTAGGCAGCATATGGAATCTTTTATATTCAGGAAACGTTTCGCGCCACACAGTGGCTTTCATCAGATCCAATAACAAAGAGAAGCGACTGATGAAGCCCACTGTGTGGCGAAACTTTCCTGAATAAAGAAATTCCCATAGCTGCAATAAGTGTCCTCAATCTTCCGCATGTCGGTTTTTTTCAAACCATTCATCACAAACCTTTTTCCTACTCCTTGCATGATCCTGCTCCTAACCCTACTTACAAAAAACCTTGGATCCGCTGACAGGTTACCTTCTAAGACAGTACCATCTCTGACCCCACGTTTCGCCTTAGCTTTTTTTTGGGTTAAGAACATGAACTCCATTCTGCACTCCTCTCAAGCTCTAAAGGTCGCAAGTCCCTTACTCCCACCACCCCCGCGCATCCGGATCCCAACAGGAAGAACCGAATTTACTCTTTCAACATGTACTCTGTTCCCACTATCGCCTTTGCTGCTTGGTTTAAGAAGCCCTTGGCTCTATAACACACGACTACAAGATCTATCACTCCACTCTCCAGCACTATTCTTCGCTGTCCACGTCTTCCCCGCTCATCCCATCTTGCGGATCTTACCTGAACTTTCCGTTACGTTCGTTCGCTCTTGTCTGCTCATAATCTCCAACGACTAAGGTGCTGTTCGCACCTACTTCCTGAGGTTAGGGACTGATTACCTCTCTTCTGTACATATTCTACTGTCCTTCAGTTATGTCCTGGAAATTGTATAGATAAAGAGCCACTGGATGGCGAAACGTCTACAAAAAGAACACCCAGAATTGCACATGTGTCTTACTCTCAACTTGTTCGATTAATATACCAATCGTAACACAACATGTCAGAACACGTGCAACATCAATGAATCTTAATTCTGAGTACATGTACATAACTTCATCAGCATACGACAAACTACTACTACAACTAACCATCTCTTGGGGAAGACTACATCCACTGGGGAATCCCGCCCACCAGTGAATTTGCCCTCGTTCGCATCAACCTGAGACGTTACTAATAAACGCCAGATCTTTCTTCTGCTCGACTCCACTCCAAACACATCATCGTAGTGGAGACAACAGTCCGCTCCTCACCTCAAGAAGTGTTTCCTTCAGATCCCCGTCGGGAGGGGAACTCCTATAGTCATCGTACCAGCGCCTGACTTAACTCCTTCATGATGCTTGCAAACCGTGTAAGGATCAAACCCACAGTGGAGTAATAAATGAACTAACTAAACATGCCCCTTGCGTGCCGTGTGTAAAGGACTTGCCTACAGGTTAAATATTACGCCAACAACTCGACGAAAGAACTCATTCATCGTCGTCTGTACCGGATCGATTATGAAGCCATAGGAACAAGGCTGGCTCATGCCGCCACTTCTATGAAAACTCCTCAAGACCGGGACAGTTTCTCGACCCTCTCCCCCTCACGCTGTTTTTTGCTGGCGAAAACGTCCGTTTTCTGTCAACACGGCTGACAAAAACACGTCACTTCTTTATCAACTGAGGATCTCAAGACCTCTATCAGGGAACAAAAATACCGGGCGACGATTGAACAAAATCAACCAAAATCCCCAACGCCTCACAATGATCAAGCTAACCTCTCCAACATTCGAGATGTCTACTAGAGCACTGTCTGACGGCCTAGCTGATCTCCTACTATCATATCCATCCAAGTCCAAAGAACCCAAACGTTTTCGACCCACATCCTCGCCCATGCTGGACCGGCAACTCCTATCACACCAAACGCCTACTGTCCTCTGAAAGGGAAAAATGGACTGCACAAACTGCGGTAAAGACGGCCAGTGAACTTCAAGGAATGTTCTACTACCACTACCTCTCCCTACTCTCCTACCTGCCTCAACTGCAAGGTACTCCACCACACCCTGCAGCAAAATGCCCTCTACGTACAGAACGTCCTGTCTAAGAAAATCTCAATTGAAGAAACCAAGACGAACAACCCTAAATTCGCAACAAACGCCGCCATTGCAAAAATTCAATCAGATACCCACCGAACGTCCTTCAAGCTACACACAACAATCAACTCCACGCCAGGCCAGTCCCCTCCTTGCTCATTCCCTGCGCGTTACCAGTCCACGCGTGCTAAAACCGTGATATCGATACTATGCACACCTAACTAATCACTGCAACCCTGGCTCATTCCAAACACGACAATCAATGAACTGTTCTCGTAATCGCGCTAAACAACATGCCAAACTTCACTTTCAACCTCGCACCTAACACCAGACCTCCTCAAGCTAATTCCAGAATATTGTTAACTTTCACACTCCCCTGGTCCCTACTTGTATCTCTGACCAAGACATCTACTTCCAGAACCAACCCCACTTGGGGGGGCCACTGCAACAGGTTTCCGCACCCACCGTCTACTTACTGCAACCCTCTCACCACCCACCACCATGCAGCCAAACAAATCACAACCGACCAACACCCCCTGCCTCGTCTCAACACAGTCCAGAAAACGAACGTCAACCCAGAACATTATGAACAACCCTCGGACAACGACGAAGTAGTAGTCGAAGAAGAAACCACACGCAACCGTTACCTAAGCCAAGCCTTTAATGGGTCTCTAAACCTTCTACACCACCCCCAACCTCCCAACCGAAATGAGCGCAGCTGATATGCTCCACTTAATGAAAGAAGGAGCTGTTAAGTACACCTGCACCAAACCTCAACCAAATTCCTTTTGAAAACGCAACTATCTTACCTCGTGACGAATCTGAACTGCTCCAACCTCAGAATGCAACTATTCCACATGTCCAAGAGAGACTTCAAAAGACTCAAGAGTGGTTCCATCACCAGCGAAGTGTAGCCAAACACACAACACCCTTCCCAACACCTGACGTCCAAACCAGCTCTTCACCTCAGCCTGAAGCATATCAGTCAGCGAGCACTGTCTGCAGTCTGCTCTCTCCTCTATGTCCTCAACATGCCCTCTCTACACTGCCTCGCAGTGCCACGCAGCTGGGTTTAGCCCTGGCTCTTTATTCTACAACTCAAGACCTTCCGCTCACGACTGTTCATCGTCTGTCCACACTTCCCCACTCACCCACCGGAGTCCCAACAGAAGAGCCTGCTATGTGTTTTCTCAATGTCTGTCCCACGATCGACCTAGCTGCTGGGTTAAGCCCTGGCTCTATTTCTACTACTAAGAACACTCCTCTCCAGCACTATTCTTCGTCTGTCCCGCCTTCCCCTCTCATCCCATTTGGGATCTTACCTGAACTTTCGTTCGTTCGTACTTCTTCTCCATATTGTTTCATACTATGGAACAATGCTCTTCTCCAGACTGAGGGACTGACCACCTCAAAACTTTAAGGGTGATGGACTGATTACATCGTCTTCAAGTATCTTCTGCTTCTATCAACTTTTCTGTACTTGACTGAAGAAGCCTACTGTGTAGGCGAAACGTTTCATAATAAAGATACCTAACTGTTGCATATGTGTCTTACCTAACAACCTGTCGGTATTTTATACCATTTTAATGTTCAATCTGTCAGACACTGCAACACAAGGGTATCTTGGTACAGACCTGCAATCAACTTCGACAACTTCCACCAGTGAGAGAGGGCTGGATTTGAGAGGGACCTGCCTTCTCAACATCTGAGTTCTTACCTCTCCTAGTGGCCTACGTCTCACCTCTTGGGCTATAAAAGCTCCATCCGGGCACTTTCTTTTTCCATATTGTTTCATACTATGGAACAATGCTCTTCTCCAGACTGAGGGACTGGGCCACCTCAAAACTTAAGGGGGATGGACGATTACATCGTCTTCAAATTTTTT
>NW_026467215.1:0-35539 GCF_026875155.1 Cherax quadricarinatus
CTTACTCTGGAGATAATTCTGTACCTGTTTATTTAGAAACTCCCTGCCTTTATCTGTAAATAATCTCGATATATTCTTCGCCTTTTCATTCTCCAATATGTTTTGTAATGCATGTAAAGTGCTCGGTCCGTCTTTCTTTTTCATGAGTACTGCTTGTAAATATCTTGAAAAACATCGATACACACGAGAATGTATTTATATCCATCATTATATCTGGATAATTTAGACATATCACCCAAATCACAGGTTAATATCACTCTGGGTTTGGGTGCAATTATTTTCCTACGAGGAAACTTCTTAGGTTTAAGAACATGTAAAGTATATGATCTTTCTGAATTTAAGAAATTTCTGATCTCTTTCAAGGTTATGGACGGATCAATCTTTTTTACAGCTGTATATAAATTGTTTACACCAGAGAATGATCCCACAGAGCCAGGATCTCTATAAACCTTTTCAATTAATTTTGTTCGCTCCATTGGTATACAATTTCGTAGGAATCCTGACGTAACACATTGGTTCGCAACTGTAATGCTTCTGGTGTATTTAATGCAAGGTCTATGAATAAATAACCAAAGGGTGATCGATTTATAGCAGATTTACATATATTTACAAATTCTTTATTTTTACCGAAAACTTGTCGCCCCAGAATCTCTACTTGTCCAAGATCCCTCATTTTAAATAAAGCAAAATGCGTGGCGTTTAAAGCCATGGTACGACTATATCGTCCTCCGTGAAATATATTTTGAGTAATCAGAATAATGCTTATATTATGATGTCTACCTTTAGTAAAACATTCGAGAATAATTTCACTGTTACCAGCTTTTAAAAATAGATCATCAACAATAATTATTGTATTTTCATCAGATGATGCAATGACATTCTGTGGGTCGATAATATCTTTACTTAATGTTAATTTATGAGATATCTCTGAATCTTGTTCTAAGGGATGTGATGTCACCCCGCATATTATAATGTTATGAAATTTCTCATGGTATAACTTTAATAATTTTGATGTGAAATAAGATTTGCCACTATTCGAATAACCGGCAATGATAATCCTTGATGGATAACGAAATATATCAACGTCAGCAGATGTGTATGTTGTCAAGTTCATTGTACTGTCGAGAGAGATTATGTTTACCATAGAGAGGTGACTTGTACACTGTAAGTGTTAATGGGTTTTCAAGATATATAAACTTGCTAAGTTAATGAGGGAGGAGACAACTGAGCAACATGCTATTGGCGGAGCGGGACTACCTCACCAAAATTATTTAGTATATGGTTACGATTGACACGGATGTTCAGTAAGGAGATACGTAAGACCATGTGTTTTTTTTACTTGGATGTTGAACACCATTTCATGGCTCTGTCGGCCCTGTGTTGACACAGGTGTCAGTAAGGAGGAGACGTAATGACTATGTGATTTGCTACCTTGGATGTGACACCATTTCATGGTGGGCCGTCTGTTTCGACCCGTGTTGGCACATGTGTCAGTAGGAGATACGTAATTACTATGTGATTTTTCTACCTTGGGTGTGAACACATTTCTGGTGGCCGTCTGTCATGACTGTGTTGACACAAGTGTTCAGTAAGGAGTTTATCGCGGAGGGGGTT
This sequence comes from Cherax quadricarinatus, assembly GCF_026875155.1. Lineage (NCBI taxonomy): Eukaryota > Metazoa > Arthropoda > Malacostraca > Decapoda > Parastacidae > Cherax > Cherax quadricarinatus. Next base: position 1,615 of record NW_026467215.1, read on the forward strand.
GTACAAAAAATCATGACGCAATACTTTGGGGGTGACCCATATAAGGTCAAGGAGGTCTCTCAGAGCGGGAACTGTGTTTCCATCCGTCAGCCTCATTTTCAACGGTGAATCCACACACATCATGGAGAATAGGTAAGTTGTACTTTAGAAAACGTGATTTGTGGGTGAAACAGATATTATTAAAAAGTGGAAATGATTATAACGGGAAAAAATGTTTTGGGTTAATTTTGTTGTTGGAAGCATACGAGTGAAATTTTTACTGGAAAAGTGCTTTATTAAGTGAAATTCTTAAACAGAGGATAAGAAAAGAATATACGCGATTACTTTGGAAGCATTAGTGAAGAGATTGGTGATAAGAAGACGGCGATCGTTGAAATCAAAGAGAGGGGAAGGTATACATGGCGATGAGAGGTTGATTAGAATTCAGAATGAGTGGGATCGCATAGATGTTTTATGGAAGTAGGCTGTAGAAACATGGATGTATCAAATTGTGATCAGTGCCTTTTACTTTTTGTTGTAAATGCTTTGTGTTGGAAAATATTTATCGCCAAAATTGTGTTAGTCACTCGAGAAAGATTTTTGTTCTATTCATTAAATCTTAATTCGTTTATATGTAAAAACCGAGAACGGTGTAAGATTTTTTGTTCCTATTCATTGAATTTTTAATAGAAATTGTTAAAAATATTTTTTTGGGTTATGAATTGGATATACTTTTTTCCTCTGCAGGAAATACACCTGGTACTGGTGTGAATGAAACTGAGAGTATTGACGCGCAGCTTGGAGGTGCGACGGGGAATGAAGATGAGTGAGTGCAGGTAGTTCTGCTAGTGTTGGTACCTCACAGCGCGGAGGTGCCCGGGGACGTGGCCTAGGATACTTCTGAACCCCCTTAATGATGATGATGAGAGTAACTTACCTAACATGACGTGTCTTGGTCAGTAATGTCGCAAACCCCCCCTCCCCGCAATAGTGGAGGTGATGATGATGAGAGCAACTACCTCACATGATGAGAGACCAGAAATTATCCACACATCCAGAATTTTAGAGGGTAGCTACAGTGAGGAAATAGAGTGTTCCTTCAAACTTATACAGAGAGTTAAGAATGTATTTAATGGTATAGGATTATTTTATAGATCAGATGCGAGATATGTAAGATAGATCACCTATAGCAATGTCGCTCAGAATCCACCCGTTTAGTTATAAGGACATTACGTAAAACTTATCGGGTGATGATTCAAAAGACAATTTGTGAGAAATTTTAGCGTTGAGTTAGTAAGTGATGGAGGAAATCTCTGGAAGTAGTATTTTACGATGGGTGGGAACGATATTAGAAAGATTCGGTCAGAGTTGCAAGTATCAGGAAGGATTGGTTTGGATCATAGATCAAATCGAATCTTTCAGTATCGAATATGTTAAAGTAGAATTCAGAGTACAAGTAGGATCATATGTGGCATATCCCAAGAAACTGCGAGGGAACCAATATGTATTTAATCCAGAGATTAATGATGGGTTATGTGTACTGCGTGCTTTTGCTGCCTATCAATGTCATAAAAAGAACATGTCATGGGGTGATATCCCCAGAGCAGTTAATACTAAGGAAAGATGTCTTAATCATGCAAAATCTTCTATAGATGATTTTCCCATTACACGTGATAAGTTAGGTATATTAGAGAAGGAAAATAAAGTGTCATTATATGTTTATCAATTAAGAAAGGATCAAGGTGGGACATTTGTGGCTATGTGTCGTAAGGGGAATAAGAAATATAAGGACATCATGTGTGCGTTATTGTTGAATGAAAGTCATTTGGTTTTAATTAAAGATTTTGACGGGTATGTTAGAACGATAATGACAGAAAAAGGTGTAAAGAAGCACTGTCATAGTTGTTTGATGAAGTTGAATACACAGGAAGAGTTAGATATCCACGAAGATGGATGTAAAATCAATCAGATTCTCGTATTCCCCCGGAACAACAGTGCACTTTAAAAATTTTAGTCATACACATTCCAGCGAATACATCGGTGTATTTAATTTCGAATGTGCATTAGACATCACTCTCCCGGCAGGTAAAATTGAGTCTCGTCATAAAGCCATTGCCTATTGTTATATTATATTTGATCGCAAAGAGTTATAAGGGGGAGGATGCTGTTAATCATTTCATTTTAAATGTTAGTGGTGAATGGACTAAAATAAAGTTTAGAAGAGAGTATCATGTAATCCATATGACAGAGGAGGATAAGATGAGACATGATTCTCAGATCACTTGTGAATTATGTAGTAACACCTTCAAAAATGCCCAAGACAAACATAAACATCATGACCACACTTTAAAATTCAATAATTATATTGGTGCATATTGTGGTCGTTGTAATTTGCAGTGTAAAGATAAGAGTGAGAAATTATTATTTTTTGTCATAACATGTCGTATGATTTAGGAATAATTTTAAAGGAATTGCAGGTTGATAAATATGAAATTAAACTTCATTCGAAACAAGGTCTCAAATTCTTGAAAGTAGACATAGGTAAGGTTAGGTTTCAAGATCTCTGTCTTTATTAAATGGATCTCTTTCCACTTTAGCAGATCAACATATCAAGGCAGGTAAATCACTGAAATATACAGAGGCTATTCTGAAAGATGTGCCTCAGGATGTCTTACCTTTATTATGTAAAGGAAAACAAGTTTTGTGCTATGATTATATTGATAGTTTAAAGAAACTCGATGAAACAAAATTACCGAGTAAAGAACATTTTTTTAATTCTTTGAGAAATAGCGCTATTAGCCAGGAAGATTATGATCATGATGCTTTGAAAGTGTTTGACTTGGTAAATGTAAGACTTTAGGAGATTATTTGATGTTATATCTCAAGACAGATGTTGGATTGTTAGCCGATGTCTTCATGGAGTGGCGTAAAACACTCAAAGATATTTATAAGCTAGATGTTAGTAATTATATAAGTTTACCTTCATTCAGTTGGGATACATTCCTCTTGAAAACTAATGTAAAATTAGATATGATATATTCCCATGAGTTATATGACTTGATTAAAAGGAATCTCAGAGGAGGGTTTACGTGTGTAATTAATCATATACTAAAGCAGATAATCCCTTAATTAATCCCAATTTTGATGTTGAGAGTGGAATGGGCACCCATATTTTATATATAGATTATAATTCTTTGTATGCTAGTGCAATGGTTGAAGCTCTTCCACAGAATGGTATAAGAAAATTATCGAATGAGGAGAAGATTGCTTTCCTCGATGTGGGATTAAGTAATGTTTCGTGTGAAGGTCAAAAGGGTTATTGGATAGAATGTGATACCAAGTACGTGACCCCTGAGGTAGCTAGACGTACTGATAAACTTCCTTTGATATTATCACACATGAATATATCACAAGAGATGTTATCTCCTTATTGCGAATCTCTATTGAAAAATGAAGGTAGAAAGATCCCCAAATCTAATGCGAAATTAGTGGCCAGTCATTTACCTCAGAAAAATTATTTGATCAGTCTTGAATCTTGAATCGAGGACGACGAGAGCTGTCGTAAGATGGGAAGGAAGAAGGATATGGAAGGATGGAAATAACTGGAAAAGGATGGGGAGGAGGGGAAGAGGAGAAATCAAGGCAAGTGGCCCAACCACTTTGGGACATGTGGTACAAAAGTACTGGAGACGTAGATGGAGAGGCTTGAATGATGTCGTTGCTTGGCTCACTAGGAGAGGATGGCGAAGGCAGAGGCAGGAGCTGGGAGTGTCAGAAGGCAGCAAGCAGGATGAGTTGGTTATGGTCTTAAACCGTTTTTCAGTGCGTTAAATTGTTTTCGAGAGATTTGTATCACACATATGGGAGAGCTGTAGTAGTATTCGTTGGTTTGGAGTTGGAGTATCTGGTTGTAGGTAGGGTATGGTCTTCGCTTTGGTACGATGCAGTGTTGTCTTGGAGATGTTGGATGAGTTCTAGGCGAGTCATGCTTGCGGGGTATTGCCTCGTGGTGTAGAATGTGAGTCCTTTGTGTTTAACCCATGGTGTTCCAGGTAATCGACGTGAGCTAGGTAGAGAAGGCGGTGGTGGAGTAGAGGAAAGTGGTGTTGCTTCGTTTTCAACTTCAGTAGACGAATTAGATGTTTCTGGTGGCAAGGCTTCTGATTGGTTGGATTCAGTGAGAGGTGGTGGCGGTGGAGGCTTCTCATTGGTCGTTGTTGGATTGACGTCACTAGTTGGTGGTGTTGATGGAACTTCTGCAGAAGAGTTGGTGATTAAGTTTTTGGTGAATTTGAGAATTTCTTCAGAAGGTGGAGATGCTGGAAATGTAAATGATGGCATGTTATTTAAATGCAAATAACTCGTTGATGGTAGAGTTAAACGATCCAGGTACAGCCATGTTTTGCATGTGAGCGTATAGTAGACAATAGTGAATCTTCGTTACGTCACATGTTGGAAGTGTGATGGTGGTGGTGGTGGAGGCGGGCTGAGTAGATGCTTGAAGTAATTTTGTAGATGTCAGCTTGAAACTTTGCAATTGCGGCATACGTTGGTGTGTTGTATTATTTTTCCTTTGTTGCATCTTTTGTTTCTTCATAATATCCTTTCTTGTAGGACATTTTACCGCCAATGTATTGTGATCATTACTTTTGCAGTTTAAACACGCTGGTTGTGTTGGAGCAGCGGCGGTACAGGAACTGAAGGTGTCCCTCACTACCACATGTAGTGGCAGAACTTCTTGTCTTTTACTGGACATGCTTTGGTGGTGTGAAGATAAGAATAGCAGTTCCAGCAATGTTGGATGTAGTGGTATCTTTCTGCTTCTATTGGTGGGACTGATGTAGTAGTAACACCAGACCTTCGTTCAGGCAGTGGCAGCCATGTTCACGTCGGTAAGGTGACCTTGAGCATAGACATGCATTCGGGATTTTGGTAATGCTGTCAACAGTAGCCAAATATATTGCGTTTCAATAGATGACTTGAGTTCGGCAATTGTTTTGAGAAGTCAGAATCTTGTTCCAGCTTTTTCAGGAATACTGATTTTTCTTGCCCTGAGGGCAGGAGATGATATAACAGTAAATCCTTGAGCAGTAAGAGTAGCGGTGGCTTCTGTAGTAACTTCTCTGCTTCACACATCATCGTGACATACAACAATGATGCTTCTTTGAGTGTCAGAATAGCGTTTGAATTTAACATGCAATGCTCCCTGCACAACAGTTACAAGAGAAAGTTTCGTTGAATCATCAACAGTACCACTGTTTGGCTTGATCTTTACACGATTTGCATAGCTCATCGTGCAAGTAAAGGTTTCCCTCCCCAACTGGGATCGTAGGGAAACTGTTTGAATCAGTCTAGATTTTGTTATTATTACTGGAACTTGGGTTAGAGGTGGAAAAAGTTCAATGCCATATATGAATATAATCGTCAAAATTTTTTAGAACCTTTCATAAAACTAATATCGCACTGGAACAGCATCACAATGTTCCTTATCAGTCAAAAGCTTTTCAAATTAAACTAATAACGCCACATATGGAAATCTTTGTTGAATATCACAAAGTATGCTGAATCTTATAGGACTATGTTAAGATGAGAAAGCATTGTTTAGAGCGGCTAGATTATTTCTTATAAAATATCACAAATTTGAATCAGGCAGAGTGATTTGTACATTAAACAAAGAGAAATTAGAATGAAAACAACCACTTTCTCGGTTTTCTATATTGTGTTTTGTCTAAAAGAAATTGTATCATTTTTTTTTTTTCTGGTATACAAGTTTAAAACCGCATTATGGTGATGATTTGTAAGATTCTGGTAATAACCGATTACTGATCCGTATATTTTTTAGCTTGAAATGTAATTGATTTGTACACAGAGTTTAAAAAGATGAACCTTTGTTTAGGATATATGGATTTTTCAAATTCAGTCCTGTATCATCACTTTTTGATAATAGTTAGAAAAGTGCGGTGAGGGTTATTGAAAAGTGTGATAATTTTCTTATTAGTGAGTTGATAGCACTGAAAGATAAAATGTATTCTGTAGTTTGCTGGAAGATCAACTACTGGCAGCAGAAGCCAAGGGTTTCCTGCCAACATTTTATGCCTTTATTAACTCGTGCAAGAGTTAAGTATGTTTTAACCAAATATAGATAGAGAATTATTCACGTGTAAGTCGTATAAGTACAAAGGGTGAAATATGTACCAGTAAGAATTAAACAGAGAGGCTTGTCGCCATTGGATAATAAAAGGTATCATTTGAATAACTAATGATCTTGGCTTATGGACACCTGTTATTCCACCATCTATCCTTAAAACGTAGAAGAATGGAGTGATTCCATGTTGTATTACCAGAAATCTTTATGAAATGCATAGGTTGTATAATAAATAAAATAAAAATGAAAAATATTGTGTATTAGTGATTTCCTTGCAATTTTAATTTAATGTTTGGTCGTCCAAGACTCAGCCTGTGTGATGTCATTCACGTTGACGTCACTGACCGGCTGCGGTAAAACACAGGTGGGGTGGACGTCACACTATGTTCGACCTGTATGAGAAAGTACCATGCCCCATTAGGAGGGTGTTCATTTGAATGCTTACCCCCCATAGGGGGAGACCCATAAACTTGATCTGAGGAGATGGAGGACCATAAACTCTAAAAAAGATCGAAAAAAAAATTCGAGGGAAGTGGGGGCGATCCTGACGGCGCTGCAGAAGGCGCGGGACGGGCGCAGGGAGGGTGAGGGTTCTGCCCGGGTCGGGCCCGGTCGGGCGGGCGCGCTGTGCGCGAGGGCGCGGTGTGGGGGGTTATAAGGCGTGGTGGGAGTGGGGGAGGTTGAGGGCGAGGTGGTCGCCAGGGTGAGGTCAAGGTCATTAGTATAAAGGTGTGAAAAGGCGGCGGACCCTTTGATACGGGGTCGTACAAGAAGAAATCCTATACGGAAAGTAACACCTAGGTGTTGAAAAAGGCGGATCCTTTGATACGGCGCTCAGAGAAAACTTCATTCTCGTGTATCATTCCACATTATCTCAGTGAAGAACCAAATATATTTGTAATAATTCATATATATATACCACATGATCAACGATCGGGTTTATTGTGTACCCAGAAAAACAGTCATATAAATATAGTTATATGAGTACTTGCATGATTACTTATCATGACCTGCACGGCGTTCCACATTCTCGTTTACTACTTTTTATAATTTACTGTAGTGTGCAATAATAATTGGGACAGGAGTAAATTTTCGTGTTAAACTCATATATCTTAGGTCTTGGTTTAATGTAGTGTGGGTTCCTCTTCTTTTCTAAAGAGTTTGCTACCGACTTCTGGCAACCATCCAGCAGTAGTATTATCCTGTGGACTCGTCAGTGCTACACCAGCTGATGCTCTGTAAGGGCTATTCTGGTTTAGAAGAACACGCAACAAACTCTAGGACTATTACTTTAGAAAACGTTTCGATCCCTGGGATTTTGATCACTTCTAAGTACAGAGACTGAAAGTAATTAAGTATAGGAGAATGAGGTTGTGAGGTGACGCATGGTGACTGAAGAATGTCCTATTGAGATGGTCGGACGGGAGTGGACGATGAGATCATGTGACTCCTGTGTTGTAGATGAAAGGTTCGAGAACCGACACGTTGTTAAATTAGGACACATGTGAAACACTTGGTATCTTTATTATCTTATTTTATTAAGTGTTGGTTCTCTGTACCATTTCATAATATAATTCCTGTTCCGACACTGCATTTCTTGAGATTTAATACTCGGGATTTCTTCGCTTGCCTAACCCTGGGGCACGACTATTCCACATGGACAAATGTTGGACAACCACCTACAACTTTGTCTGCACCTCTCCTGCCATCCGGTTTATAAGCTACTACTCCGCACATATGCTGTATTCTATCAAGATTGATTGACTGATCACATCGACTCCAGGTTGAGGGACTGAATTACTCTTTCTCTCCTGTTTTTCACGATTCTCCTTTGTATGGACTGATGAAGCCACTGTGTGGCGATACGTTCCCTCAATAAAACGTTACCAAAGAATTGAGATGTCTAATTTATGACTCCTGTGCTTGCTGGGTAGCGGTGGTGCTTTGCACTGCGTAAAGTAATTATATGATAATGTTTTAGAATTTTATGGTTTACATTGTTTACGTTCTATGTGTAACACTGGAAACCACAGAGATAAATGAAACCAACAATGAATACACAGCTAGTTATATTAATATAACCAAACTATGTCCGCATAGAGACAGTTAGAGCAACCAAAATAATGTATATCGTAGTCATAATAATTAATGTCCCTAGTTGGATTTCTATTGACACACAAGAAGGTATTGGGCTTTCTCTGAGATGCTAAATAATTCATTTCTGATTTTCAGAGAGTTTGCGATCTAAAAGCATAGCGCCTGATCGCTACTTACATGCTCAATGTAGGTAGTAATACAATGGTTAAATGCCAGGAGAATGTAATACACAATATGCGGGTTTATCGGCATTTTATTTATGAAGACTGCTCGTCCAGAGGAGATTTTTTCTGTTCATTAATTGATCAAGTTTCTGATGGACGAAATGCCCATAACCCGCATTCTGTTTCTAATTATTTATGTGAGTTATTATACCGTTGCATTATATATTGTCTTTGATTCAGCTGCATTGTGGGACATTTTCTTAAACAGCTGAGTGGACTATTTTCTCCAGGACGTTTAGCTGCAATGATTCGTTCGTCTGGTGGACAAATCCTCCTCATAAAATAAAAGGTTTACTGTAGTATTGTTGGATTCAATACTGACAAGGATAGTAGGACTCATGTGCAACATTGGGTATCTTTATTTATAGATGTTTCACGATCCTATGGCTTCTCAACACAAATTCAAATATATTGGGACGATGTTAGAACTTTATACAAATGAAGAGATAATCAGTCAATCAGTTTTGGTGTTGGTGATAAAGTTACTGAACTGTTGAAATGCTTCAAATAAAGAGAAACCCCAGACTGTTGCACATGTGCCTTATTTTCTTCATCAAGTTCTAGTGTTGAGGTTTGAAGTACTCGGATGAAGAACCACAAAAAATCGAAAGAAAACTTCATTTCATTTTCCCCATTATTAAACTTAAAATGAGTTTAATGGTCCGATCAGAGAAGTCATATCCAGTTATAGCACATAAACCAGTTGACTGAATATGCACTTTTTTCAGTGAATGGTAAATATTCCCCACTGTCTTACACTAATTCTCATTCCAACATAGATTTTTAAAAATTTAGCTGACTTGCACGAAGTGTTATATTTAACTTCTATAGAAGAAATTTTTAGGAAATAAAACGTATGGACAGACTCACTGTGACACTTTAACAAACATTTAACTTCGGGTTTTTCAAATCTCTCACGTCGAATGTACATTTGATGAAAATTTGATTCATTTTCGTAATTAAAAAATTGTTTTGCACAAATATTCAACATTTATTTTTAATTCAAGGTATTATTTATGCTAAGACCGTCTGTTTTAATAATAAAGTAATACAGTAATTTCTAAGTTTTTTGTGTGATATAAAAATTCTTACAGATAAAAAAATATAGATGAATTACTTATCTGCATGGTTTAATTTTTAGTAATGATAAACTTAACATGGAAGGATAACAAAATTACTTTAAGTTCTAGACACAGTTGTTTAACAGTAATTAACAGAGATGTGGTTTATTTGTCAAATCATCCATCTGCCATTGTTCTTAAACTTTAGGCGACACGTTTAGTGTGATTGATCGTTTTAGCTGGGTGCTAGCGAGGTGGTGTGTCTATGAAACATATGTGAATGTTATGAGTATCTTGACGGCACTGTCGGGCCACGTAGCAGCAGCCGCATCCTCTGGCAGCAGCCAGCAGCAGCATCCTCCTGGCCAGCAGTCTCATGCAGCAGCTGCTTGTTGGCTAGCAGCAGCAGCAATATCTGGGATAGCACAGAACGGCAGCTCAACTTGGCTAGCAAAGGCTGATTTCGGTGTTCTCATTGTCTTATGTAGGACATTGACCTCGTCTGCGGTCATGGGTCAAGCAGTATGCACATTTAGGTGTATTATATTTGCAGAGCTTTGCAGAGTGTTACGGTACTATGTCTATAACGTATCAGAATGTGGTCTCCTCCTTTCTGCCTTTTGGTTCCTTAATTACCAGTTGTGCATTGCAGTAGGCGGAAAGAGCGCGGGCTGAGTAAAATGTCAGGGACGTATAGCTTCTGAATAGGCCTGGGATTCTGGGAGTAGGTGAAGGTGGTTAGATTAGACATTCTATAAAACCTTATTTATTTGCATATGTAAATATGCATATATGAAGCTTCATATAATGTCAACTTCAATGACCTTCACCTAATTCCAGAATCTCATGCCTATGCAGGTGGTTGTACTCTAACATTTACTTATCCAGAAGAGGAAATGCCAGCTCCTCTCTGGTACATCAGTCACCAGCTTACAGCTATATAAGTCTGGGGAAAACGATAGAAGGTTATATATGCTGCTCCTGAGAAAACACAAATGATGGTCTCTAGGAAAGATGTTAAGCTGTAGCAGTAATAAGATGAATGAAAGAAAAGAGGGAAGGGAGGGAGAGACAGAGATGAAGAGATGGAAAGAGGGGGAGAAAGGATGGATGAGGGGAAAGAGAAGGAGAGGATGGGAGATAGACAGAAAGAGACTGAATCAGTGCCCAATAACTTGTAACTTTTATTGTACGTTTCTCGCTTCATCTCACCAAAGAATTTTATGCAGTTTGTGCTCTAAAATACCAGAAGCCAAAAGCTATGCTGGTTTAGAAGAGTTACAATTGGAAACAGAAAATATAAATCAACAAACACTCATGTGTCTCTGAGATTTACACCAGTAATAGTTTGATGAACATAAGTTGAAGCGAAGAACAGCTGGATTGTAAACAGTTCCAGTAATAGATGATTGATCACAACAGAAGGATTGATTGTAATAAAACACAAAGATCTACTTGATATGTTCAACTTTATTGTCAGTTGACTACGTTTGATCAGCAAAGCAGTGATGGGTTGTAAACCAGAGTAAAGATAAAGAATGGATAAATAATAGCGTAGAAAGCAGTTGAACATTGATCACAGAAATGTAATGAACAGATTGAACCGAACTAATTGTCTGTCTGAGATTTTCAAACTATAGTTCCATTGTATAATGTTCAAAGCAACTGAGTTTTTGAAACATTAACAGTGTTTTTGAATAACACTAATCAAAAAACAGTGTTACATGATTCACCAGAACATATTATTGTAACATATAACATAATGACCTTAACTATTCACATGAAATAAGTGTTGTTAAGCATTACTGTACTGCAGAAGTTTAAACTTCACCATGAGGAGTTATATAAATTTTACCAAATATTTTATAGTATACATAAACTTATAGAATATTTGTATAATTGATACAATAACCGAATTGTGGTTTCAATCCTAAGAATATGATGTTTTGATAACATTATTCAACCAAGAATATGTTGGTTTTGTTATAAATTATTCAAACCAAGAATATGTTGTTTTGTTATAAATTATTCAATTCAAAAATATGTTGGTTTTGTTATAACATATTCAACCAAGAAATATGTTTTAGTTTGTTTGTTATAACATTATTCAACCAAGAAATATTTGTTAAATTGTTTTATAACATTATTCAACCAAGAATATGTTGGTTTTGTTATAACATTATTCAACCAAGAATATGTTGGTTTTGTTATAACATTATTCAACCAAGAATATGTTGGTTTTGTTATAACATTATTCAACCAAGAATATGTTGGTTTTTTTATAACATTATTCAACCAAGAATATGTTGGTTTTGTTATAACATTATTCAACCAAGAATATGTTGGTTTTGTTATAACATTATTCAACCAAGAATATGTTGGTTTTGTTATAACATCAAAACTTGCTTAATCTATTTTCTCTACTTAACTTCCAAAATTCAAGTTATATTTAAAAATCTTGATGCAAAAAAAAAAAAATCATTATGAATTCTCCCGAAATTACTGATCACTGCATCTCTAATATTCCCTGTACGAAATGCACTAATTTTTTTTTGTACAAATTGAAAAAAATAGCATTATAAATAGGCAAGAGTATAATTTTCCGTTTATGCATGCCAGATATTTTAACCACCCTATAAATTTTCAAAAAGCAAGAACTCATTTAAAATTAAGTCCTTTATAAAAATTATTTTATACTTTTAAAGACATTTTTTTCCATTTATGTTATTGTAAAAATTAACAATTTTGGAGCAAAAGAACCTTAGAAAAATTTACCTAACCTTATTATAACAAGAGCAATTTAATTTAGCCTAATCCAACTAAATATATTTTAGATAAGTTTACAGTAATTTAATAATAAAAACACAAGAAATTTTTTTTGGTTAGGTTCAAAATTATTTTTTTGCGAAATTATTACATACACACATTTTCGCTTGCCTTATTCGGCAAGAAGAGCGTTGCTATTTAAGCCAAATTCGCAAACTTTACCTATTCGGCACAACATACATGTACATACACACATACATAATACATACATACATAACATCACATACATTATGCATACAATCTTGGACTGCAAGAAGGCGTTTGACACAGTTCCACACAAGAGATTGGTGCAAAAACTGGAGGACCAAGCAGGGATAACAGGGAAGGCACTACAATGGATCAGGGAATACTTGTCAGGAAGACAGCAGCGAGTAATGGTACGTGGCGAGGTGTCAGAGTGGGCACCTGTGACCAGCGGGGCTCCAAGGGTCAGTCCTAGGACCAGTGCTGTTTCTGGTATTTGTGAACGACATGACGAAGAATAGACTCCGAAGTGTCCCAGTTTGCAGATGATCGTGAAGTTGATGAGAAGAATTCTTTCGATCGAAGACACAGGCAGAACTACAAAGGGATCTGGACAGGCTGGCAGACCTGGTACAGCAACGGCTCCTGAGTTCAACACCCACCAAGTGCAAGTCATGAATTGGGGAAGGGCAAAGAAGAAACTGCGCAGAAGAGTAACAGTCTATGGGGCCAGAGACTACAACCTCACTCAAGAAAAATAGATCTTGGGGTGAGTATTGTTGGAGGGTGGTTGGTTTAATAACACCAGGCATAACATCTCCTGAAGCGCACATCAAACCAAATAACTACTGCAGCATATGGGTCCTAGCAAAACCTCAGAACAGATTTCGACATCTTAATAAGGAATCGTTCAGACCCTGTACACCGTCTACGTAAAGCCAAATTGGAAGTATGCGGCACCAGTTTGGAACCACACCTAGCCAAGCACGTAAAGTAACTAGAGAAATACAAAGGTTGCAACAACACTATCCCAGGGCTAAGAGTATTCCTACAGGAGAGGTTAGGGAAATCACCTGACGACACTGGAGGACAGGATAGAAAGGGGGGACATGATAACAACATATAAAAAATACTGAGAGCAATGGACAAAGACAGGATGTTTCCATGACTGACACAGTACAACAAGGGAACACAGTTGGAAGTTGAAGACACAGGTTGAATCAAAGGGATGTAGAGTATTCTTCAAGCACAGATAGTCAGGAAGTGGAATATGTGGGGGGGGGAAGCAATGGGTGGAGCAAGATCCTTACATAGCTTTAAGCAGAGGTTAATGATAAAAGCCACGTTCAAGGGAGAGTGACCTAGTAGCGACCATTGAAGAGGCGGGGGCCAGGAGCCTATAACTCGACCCCTGCAACCTCAAAAAACCCCCCCCATGGGGTTTTTTTTTTTTGGGGAAAGTACATACATACATAATATTGGCAAAATTGCTAGAAATGTATCCCTCAAGCACTCATGTATTGTATATGCCCATCTTTGTACCAGATCAACACCAATATATGAAATAAAATAATCTATTGTTAAAAAAAAAATATTATAAATGGGTATTAGAGGAAATGGAATATTCAAGCATCAGGAATAATTCAAAATCACTCACACATTCTTTATACTGCTGACCTTTCTACCTTTCCCCATTTTTTTTTTTCAGCCACTTCCGCCTTTAGCGACTAAAACAAGGCAAAGGTGACCATCCAGTAGCCTGTGTGGTTAATTAAACTCCGGGCGATCCAATACCTTAGGCCTCGTCCCCTTTTTTTTTTTTTTCAATCCCTCAAGGGTAGGCTATGTCAGGTCAGGGCTAATCTTCATATATCAGCTGAGGCAGGATTAAGGGTCACAAAGGCAAGTCTTTTTTGCCAGCATATTGGGCATCAGCCAAATATAAGGAATCAGACTTCTGGTCACTGCTACACAAAGTGTCCAAGAGGGACAGTTTAAGATTGCATTGTACTAGCCACTTTGCACCTATGGATATTTCCCAAACCCACACTAGTGCGGTACTACTCCTCTACTCGGAAGAGGAAGCTACTCCAACGATGTGGGTATGCACTCCCACAACTTCCAAGCCCAACGTTCTTGTTGCCACACGCACACAAACAGCTTCATCGTGAATACGCCCCCGTCTCCTCCTCTCTCCCCCCCCCCCCCATCTTCTTTCTCCTCCCCCTGTCTCTCTCCCCTATCTCCACCATGCGATTAATCAGAGTGTGAATGTATATTGTGATATTTTACTGTTACCCGCTCTTCAAATGCTTGCACGAAAGGTGCATGAATTTAAAAGAAAGACATGCTCGTGATCACACAACGCAAGAAACTCACAGAAGCAAAATGCTGATTAATGCATAATGAATAGAACTTATTTACAAATTTAAACACACTCAAGTTTAGAGTTAGTGTAATAGTATAAGGCCGCCTAATTGTAAGTAAACGAGACAGACAAATGTTGATGTTCGTACTGATGACATGAACAACGAGGTGAAAACGAGACAAATTTTAGTATTAACGTAAGTGAAGGAACAATAAAGGTTTCATGATTAAAATGAGAAAGCTGGAGGTAAATCAGACAGAACAGGAACGTAGTAAAGTGAACTGGGGATATGAAATATTGAATTTCATTTTATGTCATGGAAAGCAACACTTTGCTAAAAATGTGTACAGTCGTGACTTGAAATTGTGTTTCAGACATTAATGTTTGCTGGCATTTTTAACATTCTGTTTTTTTAGATTGTAAGAAATAGTACGTTTTCTTAAAAGAATTATTTTTATTATCTGTTATATAAGCAGAAACACTTCATACGAGGAGGTGATAATAATTAAAACATCACATAATGTAAAAGATTACAGAATATAAATTCACCGACGCTGACTTGTTAATGGGGATAGAAAAGTGTTGTTGAAAAATATAGAGAAACCGTTATGATTTAACATTATTCCAGTGTAATACGAATAATCCAGTTGTGTTGAAGACTTGTCTTCCTAATATTTGTCACCGTAGACAAAAGACACAAATCTCATTACTGAGTCCATCCACAACCGCTATGCCTAGGAGGGTTAATATCTCGAGGAATTACCGGACATAGAGGGATACTCAGTTTTACGGTAATGGTGTAGCTGCTTCCATCTGCATGGTGGAGAGAACGAGTGAGATTGGACTGTCGTTTTCACACAGTTTAAATCTAATTCATTTGCACATTTAAGGGCGTTCCTTCTGCTGATGCACCCCTGCCCCCCCAACCGAAGATACGCGAGAGCGCGCTCGCGTAAACACTCGCCACTGAGCAACACAGACACACAAGCCCCCCTCAATCTGCGCCAGAGGACAAAGTCACATCTCAAAATACTCAACACTACACATCGTCATTAGCATTCCCTTCTCTCTCTTCTCTATTGTGCCGTAACACACTTAGTATGGAATTGATGTCAGCTACACTGTGTTAACTTGTTTCTTGTAACTTGTAGATGTAACTTTGTACTTTAGATGTACTTGGGTAGAAATAAAGATTTTTATGATTATTATTTTATTGTTAACACTCAATCCAAAGAGCATATATCCTACATTAAGACAATGAGACCACTGAGTTCAGTTATAGGCAGTAGTTAATGCTGCATTTGTCCGATACTGCAGCTGCTTAGGAAAATGATAGGATGGATAATGAATAACCTCAAAACTAGGGACGCCAAACCCATGATGATTTCTCTTCAAAAATCGCTTGTTCTCCTAAGACTGGAATACTGCTGACACTAACTGCCCCCTTTTAAGGCAGGCGATAAATTTGCTGTCCTGGAGAGTGTAACTAAGAACTTTCACAGCACAACATAAGTACGATAAGTCACCTAAAAATTAACTGGTAACGGTTGAGTCCTCATCTGTATTTCCTGAAACGCAGGCCGAGATAGATAATAATATAATATACACCTTGAAAAATCCTAGTGTATTATAACCAAACTTACACAACGAAAATCGCTCCCTATGAAAGCAAAAGACTTGCAGGAGATGGCACATATCCGCCCAATAGAAAAGCAGGGGCGCAACGAATACACTGAGAGACAACACAATAAGTGTCCGGGGCCCAAGACTGTTCAACTGCCTCCCAGCATACATAGGGGGTATTACCAATAGACCCCTGGCTGTCTTCAAAAAGGCACTGGACAGGCACCTACAGTCAGTACCTGATCACTGGCTGCGTTCTACCGTCAGTTTGCATGCGCCATTAGTTAACAGCCTGGTTGATCCACCCACGAGTCCTGGTCTCAGACCGGGCCGCGGGGGCGTTGACCCCCGAAACCCTCTCCAGGTAGACTTCATATTTTGCAGCCACCGCAATACATTAGGTTACTAGTACTGTTGTTGTTACAAAGGATGCTCCTTTAATCTTATTTGTATCACAATAATAGACTATACAGTCTAGTGTAAATGGAATTAATTTTATTTGAGAAAGTTTGCATACATTGGCCATCACAGCCTTGAGTACAGAATGTTTGTTACTAACCACTATTGTCATGGTCAGTAAATAATACTCTGGGCTCTCGGTGAGGGGTAAACTTCGCCCACACTAATGTGGACCCATACTTAACAATACTCAGTCCCCCCCCCCCACCCCCCCGTCTTGTCATTGCTTTCACGTTTTCTTCTGGATTTCCCTGTATATGTCTCCATTTCCCTGTCTATGTTCAAGACTGATAAAATCCACCGGTTGCGGAACGTCTTTCAAATGAAGATAAATATTACGGCAAACTATCAGAGTGCAGACTTTGAGGCAGACCGATATCAACATTATATAATATATATACATATATTATAATATGCAGTCGTGCCGAAATGTAAAAACTGGTCAATTAGCAAGAACACATTTAAAATTAAGTCCTTTCTGAAATTTTCTCTTATACGTTTAAAGATATATTTTTTCCATTAATGTTAATGTAAAAAATTTTAATTTTGCACCAAAAGAATCTTAGAAAACTTACCTAACCTTATTATAACAAAACAAATTTATTTTAGCCTAACCCAACTAAATATATTTTATTATTTGTTTACAATAATTTTAATACTAAACAAACACTGTGAAATTATATTTTTTCGTTAGGTTCAAGAATGAATTTGGCGAAATTATGCATAACACAAATTTTTCACTTGTCCTATAGCAAGATGAGCGTTGCTATTTAACCAGATCGCAAGTTTCTGCATATTCGGTCGGAACGACATAATAAATGATATATATATATATATATTATATATATTATATATATAAATATATATATATATATAATAATATATATATATGCAATAGATCACAGTAAACAGAGATTTTCAAAAATAAATCTAGCTTGGGGGTGAGTTTGCAAAGGACCTATCCAAGTTGGCTCGCCGCGCGTCACGTGTTTAACCGTTGTGGGAATCTGTAGTGAGGTGCTGCCGACCCACTTATATAGCTTCCTTGGATCTCACTTTCATAGTTCCATTGATAATGTGAGTAGTCCACGAAAGCGCTTGGATTTTCTCTATTCATTTCAGAGTGGTGAATTTCCATATATATAATATATATATATAAATCTATTATATATATATTTATATATACGTAAGATATTATATATAAATAATATCTATATATATATATATATATATGATATTAAATCTATATGTATATATATTTTATTATCACATGGCCGATTCCCACCAAGGCAGTGGCCGCAAAAGAAAACTTTTTCACGCATCTTCACAATCCATCACTGTCTATGCCAGAAGGGTGCTCTTTCACTACAAGTTTTTAAACTGCAACATTAACATAACACCCATCCTTCAGAGTGCAGGCACTGTAATATATATATATATATATAATATTATATATAAATATATAAATATATATATATATATATATATATTATATATATATATATATATAAAACACCGGCCGGCGCTTCCCCACCGAAGCAGGGTGGCCTAAAAAAAAAAAGAAACACTTCCACATCACTCGCTCAATCACACTCTTGCAGAAGGAAGCCGATACTAACGGATTAAAGCTAAAAATATTTCCCACCCCTTCCATTCAGTGGTAGACACTGTAACCCAAATCCACCGGCTAACAGATTTCCTGATTCCTTCATGAAAGTTGCTTTACTGGGCATCCCAAACAGTCACCTCCAGTCATAAAAACACTTGCCTCCACTCCTTACACTCACACACGCTTGCAGGATAGCTAAAAGCTGTACGACGTAGGGGAAATTAGTGGTAGTAAATGCTTAGAGTAAACCAGAGAGTTGCTATCCATAAAGGTGATATCCCATATTCCTTGGTCATGGAATATCAGTTTTCCCTGAGAGTTCTCTGGTAATTCCCTTGAAAACCCTCTTAGGCCTAAGGAAAATCCACGTGCACCGATAATCGTTGCATAACCAGATATAATAAAATAAGAATGATCATTATATGTTTGCGTTTTAAGGCAAACTTCTCCTATTTTCAAAATATATTACTGTTTTTAATGTACAACATTCAAAGTTGCAGTCACGCAGTGCACTGTATGATCGATAAAGGAAGACTCGCCAGTTACCAGAAACTGACGACCAATGAAATAATCCTGCATGATGAAATACACACAGAGTTCCTCAACTTTGTCAACTCGGGAATTTCCAGTGATAGCTCAAAATGCGAAGATATTCTTATCGAAGAGATTCTCAAAGAAGTATTGGAAGAGATGGCTTCTGTATTGAAGGATAAATGATGAAAACGGTAGACCCTTACGTAATACCTGGATTATCCTGGAGGGGGTTTGGGAATCACATGGTTTGTTTCATAATGGTGTGCCATGCTACCCAAGTTGTCTCTTAACACTTTTTAAAACAATCACAAAATGACCCTAGCATTGACCCTACAATGGAATCAGTTGATAATCAAGCTTACCTAAACTAATGGGCCTGAGATCACTGAGACCAGCCAGTGCACTCGATGAATAATATTACTCTCAGATAATACGATAATATGGTTCGTAATATTAGGATTATTCCACTTAAAAAAGAAATCCTTTATATATTTATATGACCTCCATAATCTTCTCGTTGGTTTCATTAGTGCTTGCCGAAGTTGCAACTCAGCATCTCACGAACAGCCGATGCTTTACTAAAAGCAATACAGTAACCAGATCATCAGTAACATGACTGTTTGCCAAACCTTTGTCCAAGAATCATATGATTCATATTAATCAAGTTGCCACTTAAAATAACGGGCTGTTTCAATGTAGTTGCTTAAACTATCACTTTTTCAGATGCTCTTTATGAAAGTTGCCAGACAAATACTGTCCACTTTCATTCAATCCCAAATGAAGCTAAGATTTTATTATATATGGACATCTTGCCGTCCCTTGCACTTCCTCCAATCCCAGCAGTATGCTCCAGAGCTTTCTGTTTACATTAAAAATCTCGAAGAAAAACCTTCTTGAAAGGGACTTTGTCGTGGAAACAATCAAGGAACCGATTTTCAGTGACTGCAATAGACCAAAGCCACGAGTGACGAAAAAACTGAGAGTATCTGTGGAGTGATGTCGACTAAACGCAAGATTCATCATCCTTGTTAAATAATCCATAGTGGACGATTGGTAAGACAGTTGCTCAAGACCTTCGGGGAGATTACACTGACCAGAAAATCAAATTTTTTTCATGTATGACGATAGAAAAACACAAGAGTTTTAACTTCCTGACTGATATTCAAAAATCATTTTTGAAGTCTTTCGAAGTCCGGGGAAATCCTTTTCCATGGGAAAAAATATTATACTATAACAAATATTCGGTCCAAGAAATTTGACAAGTGAAGACAAGAGCGGTACGGCAGCTTTGGGAAAGACGTCAGCATTGAAAGTGAAAAAATATAACTTGAAGACCCTATTCCAAAGAACTCTTTCCTCTATTTTAAATAAAATAGCAGTAAAAATATAACTAAACGAAAACTCAGTTCTTCAAAGGTTCCAGTTCAGTCTTCACACAAATGAACATCGCAATAAATATACGTGGAGGTGAATATGACTTTTCCTATGAAGTTTTAGCTTTTCCTTCATCCATGCCACAGTGAAGTGATGCATCACTCAAAGGAATCTGATATCACTGAGTGTGTTGAGAAAGAAGTTAATAATTCACTCGGATATTTTCTTCAGAGAACCAGTTCAGTCACATGATTGCACGTGTGTTTTAAAGACAATCAAAGGGATCTTAGGAAGATCTCCTCTCTTCATTTTGTTTGGGTCACCTATAAACAAGTAAAAATTACCTAGAATATGTCTAGATTCCTCAGAGACAAGCAAAGCAAAAATGAGTAAAACTTTTTCATTACCTTGGAGAAGATCCCATCAAAAACTCCAGTGCTCCGAGGTGATACTATACATCTCCAGTGCTGATGGAAAGACAGTCAAGCACTGGAGACCAGAACAGCACATGGATGGAGATCTCTACCAAGAGGAAGCAGACACACGACTAGTGCCGCACATTTTTCATGCTCTGAGGACAGATCATTCAAATATTTAGAGAGGACCCTCCAACACGATACATGATTGTTCTTATCATTCATTTTTCCTTTCTTCAAACCACATCTGTTACAACCGTGAAGCATTTTCTGTCGCCTAAGTCATTGGTAGGCATCAACGCATTTTGACCATCAGGGACATACGTAACTTAAAGTAGAAACTATGGCGGTGCCCTTCCTAGTTTAGTCTGCAGTTACTGGCTGTGATTCAACTTCTGGCCTGAAAAGCCGTTCAAAACACCATTGTCTCAAATCCTTGCAGAAGTTCTCTGATGATGTTATGAGACTGAGTTCCATCCTTTTAATTGACGAACTGAAAGTCACCTCTTCAATTCCCTGAGATTTTCGTCAATTTTGTGTTTTATGAGAACTACCTCTGGAAAGTCACTAACCTGTCATCGCGTCCCGAAAGTTTCTGTACACCACTAGTTCTAGAAACTAACCTCTGCCTTTTGCCATAGTTGAAAGAGAGTTTAAGGAAGCTGTTCCAAGTGGATTGGCTATCTCAAGTTTCAGGAGATGATGAAGAGTGGATTCCGAAACCATAAAGTCAGCCCTAGCAGTTGCCGCAAGAAGGGGCTACCCTGCACAAACTCTCTGCAAGTGTCTGTGCACAAACACTAGCATTCCATTATTGCACCATTATGACTCCATCTGCCTACAGTTATGATTGCCTAATCGCTACTGAAACTACGATTTGCTTTCTTTCTTTTTCTTTGGATTGAAGATTAACAATGAGTCTTGACCTAGTAAATAAAGACACAGATATAAATTATTCATGTTAGTATCTTACTTGGTTTGCTACGTATGACAATGAAGATGTCATTTCATAGGCTAATAAAGGTTTCAGGAGGGGTCTCTGGAGATAAAGGGATTTTTTTTTTTTGCGGGGGTAGGCTCTCTTTTGGGATCGATTATTCATAACTCAATCTGGAAAACACAACGGACAAACTTTGACACTCCATCTGAATCACTACATAAGTGAGTCCCCGAACACTACCTACGCATCAAAACAGGTGAACAATGTAATATTTAGCTCACTTTACAAAATTTATACTGGGCGAACATCGTGATATATGATCCTAAATTTTAATCCAGAATAAATGAACGTTTGTGATCGTCGCCCCAGCACGGAGTCGTTAATAATGAAATGTGTGTTGTGGGCAGTTTTTTGATTAATAATGTCCTCAGACTTACATTGGATCAGAGAATATCTGAGGTAATGTTCACAAACATATTTTGATTAGTAAATATAAAACGTGCATGCAAAAATAAAAAAAGAAATCAACAGATTCCATGTTTGATATTTATAGATGATGTAACAATGCTCACAGCGGAAACGAGATACGAGATCATATAAGCAAAAATATTTCTGTTAACATGATAGTAACTGTTTAACCAGAACCACCAGGCAATAAAAATATCAATGGAAAATAACAGTTATATAATCCTGACACAACAGCAGAGTTCCTTTGTATAACATAGCTTTCAATATGATGAAACAGATCACCTATCTAATTCATGCATCTTTTTTAGTGAGGGGGCATAAACGAACATACTAAAAAATATGCCAACCCAAGCCTCTTGGGAATAGAAAAGACTATTTATGATATTCACACTTGTTTGCAAGTGCTTCGTCTGGAGTTGTCAGGAGTTATGCAATGTTGAAATAGGTCAGTGCAAAGCAATATCAAGAGGTAAGAGGTGTATCAGGCGCTGTGTCCTGTCCCTGAAAGCAAATATGTTATCCGCACACATCTGGTAGATTATTATAATATCCATGGACATCATTTTCACTGTCCTGAGTATAAAACCCCCACAGCACAAAATATTAATAAAAGTAATAATTTATTTTTTGTGTATGTTTAAATTTTGCTCGTTAAAGGGGTTTCCAAGGTTGATGGACTGACCATCATCGACTCAAGGCTGAAGGGACTGATTAACTCATTCTCCTCCTGTTTCTTCAGATTCTCCTTTGATTTGCACTGATGAAGCACTGTGTGGCGAACGTTTTCATCAATAAAGATACCCAAGAGTTGCACAGTGTCTAATTTATCAACTATGTCGGTTCTCTGAATCATTCATCTACAACTTGGATTTGTTATGGTGTTTGTTGGTAATGGGGTGGCTAGGGTTAGAATGTGTGTGGGGTCTGCGTGTAGTGTTTGCTGTTCCCTTTAAGGATGTGTCCCCTGTCGCCGATTGCATACCATGTCCCTCCCTCTGACTCTGGCGCATTCTTTCTCTATCAGTGTTCCTTTTCTTTTTGTGTTCTGTGACGGTCGAACGTACACTCTTGAATTTTTGGAACTCTTTAACCAGTAGCCTACGCTGAAGGATTGTTTCGTGTCATTTCTGACTTGAATGTAAATTGGATTGGGTCAGCTCCTTTGCCCTCGAGAACCACGCAAGTCTCGATCTCTTTTAATCTCTCCCCTGTCTTCTCTATCATATTTTCCCTTTCTGTCCCCAGGAAGCTCATTAATAATGAATTGTCCCTCTCACATTCCTCATCCCATTTTGAGTGATTCCTCTCCGTGTCTTGGATCTTGGTTGTCACCTATCATCTCCCAGACTTAAAAATGGCCTGGTATTCTTTCTCTGACAGATTTCTTTTCTTTCCTCTTTCCACTCCTTCTACCCCTCACTGTCAACCTTTATATTCTCTTCAGAACTTCTAGTTCTCTTGGCCAGTCCTCTGCATCCTGCCTCAACAAGAGCCCGCCAATTTCCCACTCTTGGCGCTCTGTGGATATCTTCTCGAGTATTGTGTTGCAAAACTCACTTAAAATAAACCTTTTTATCCCATTCTGTTTCCATTTTGATTTTGAGCCTTCCTGCTAGTGCTTCTTGCTAAGCCCAGCCATCCCAGGTACCTTGCTTCTCCGTCCTGCACGTGGCGCGTGCGTCGTGCGTGTGGTGTTGGTGTGTGTGGTTGTGTGTTGTGTGTGTGTGGTGTGTGTGTGTGTGTGTGTGTGTTTATTTTGTAATTGTATTTGTAATGGGGAGCTGAGGGAGGGAAGAGAGAGAGAGAGAGAGTGAGAGAGAGAGAGAGAGAGAGAGGAGAGAGAGAGAGAGAAGAAGAGAGAAGAGAAGAGAGAGAGGAGAGAGAAGAGAGAGAGAGAGGGAAGAGTGTGTGGGGGGGGTCGGTGTGTTCGTTGGAATACCTAGAGCATACCTGGGGAGAGTTCTGGGGGTCAACGCCCCCGCGGCCCGGTCTGTGACCAGGCCTCATATGTGTAAGTCTGTTAGTGGTTTGGAGTGTGTGTTGTGTGGTGTGGTAGGAGGGGCGGGTGACGTGTTAGGATATGTTTAGAGTGTTTGCGCTGTTCGCGTATTACAGGTGGTGTTGTGCTTTCCTGACCTGCGCTTGACCGGACCCAACAACCAGCCTGGTACCTTCTATGCATTATCCTTCTTCCTAGAGGCTCTAGTCTAATAGGCACCTGGCTTCTATTTTAAATTACCAATTACAGTTCGTTATTGAGTACTTATTAGCCTATTCCTTTCAAAACAAAGAACTGGACTGTTGCATCAAAACAAGCTGGCGGTGCCCTGGAATTCGCATCTGATTCCAACCAAAACCACGCATAGATGACCTACCTGGAAGTAACCTGCAGAATTATCCAACCTGTTGTGAGTCTGGCGTAGACCTCTACCTCCGTTTCTTCACTAAAATAAGAATGGGTGGTGGAAACACTTGCCAGAAGCCTACTTGGCCAATACATGCAGGTCCTATATTAAAATGACCTCTGCCCAAAGCTACCCAAGAATTTACTCTTCCCGTACCCTAATGGCACAAATCAAACCAGCCTCTCCCACTCATATATTGTCCATTCTCTCTTAAAGCTTACCCAAGGTCCTAGGCTCTATCACCCTAAGAACATAAGAAAGTTAAGGAACACTGCAGCAGGCCTGTTGGCCAGACTAGGCAGGACCTTTCACTATCCATCCCACTAACAAAACATTTGCCCAAACCCAATTTTCAGTGCCACCGGAAGAAATAAGCTCTGTTAACTCTATCCACTCTATGCAAGTCTTACTCAAATCCAACCCCTCTCACTCCCATCATTTATCCATAAGAACTATATATAATTTATTCCTATTACCTGTGCTTTCTTTCACTGCTCCACACGTTTGATTTCAGGGCGTTGGAAATAAATGGTATAAAATACCGACACAATGGAAATATAAACACAAATGCAGTATAATGTGATCCTTAATTGACAACGTGTTGAGGTCAGGTGGAGAATGCTGCATCTGATGATCTACCGGGTGGTGTTATAGAGTCTTGGGTAGCTTGGCAGGGGTACTCCCCTAGTTGAGGTTGCGGGGGTCGAGTCCGAGCTCCTGGCCCCGCCTCTTCACTGATCGCTACTAGGTCACTCTCCCTGAGCCGTGAGCTTTATCATACCTCTGCTTAAAGCTATGTATGGATCCTGCCTCCACTACATCGCTTCCCAAACTATTCCACTTACTGACTACTCTGTGGCTGAAGAAATACTTCAGTGAAGACCTGTTTGTGTGCTCTTGAGTGGTGACCTGTACTTTGAGTGCTGACCTGTACTTAACTCTGTGAAGAAGTGTCTTGTTTGCTCCCGTGGACTGAACCAAGATTCCCTCCATCGAGCAACTTTACCAGCAACTTAAGGAAGAATTGAGGGCAGCGAAGATGGAGATACGGCGATTGACCGAGGAAAACAAGAGGATTCGTAGTAGTCCTCCTGTTTCGAGTCCTCAGGTCAAGAAGGGATCGTGGTCAGTGGTTGGACAGCAGGGGACGACGAAGTTGACGATCAAGAAGACGAATGGAAAGCCAGAAACGATGAAGAAGAAAGAGACGCGTGGAAACTCCCGTGGAAACCTCCAACGCATTCTCGGTGCTACCCGACGGGGAATGTGGAGTCTACTACTGGATTCGTCACGACGAACGTCAACAAGAAGGTAAGATATTGTTGTTGTTGGGAAATAGCCAGGTTTAATACATGGATAGGGCATTCTGGCTTGAAGGACAGGAGGTGAGAGACAAAGGGTATGCTTCCTGGGGCTTGGATGGAGGACATTGTACCGGCTTGACAACATCATGAACGGTATGGGATCAATCACTATTATTTGCCTCAGTGCTGGAGGGCAATGATGTTAGGCAAGCGAAGAAAAGAAGTGAGGATTTAGTTAGAAAGTCAGGACAGCTATAAGACATGATTAGGAAAAGGGGGGGCGCCCAGTTATATGTGGCATTTTGCCAAGAAGAGGCGTTTGGTAATGAATGGTTTCCAGAGCAATTGGTATTAATTAGTTTGCTGGATAACACTGTAAGGATAATGCAGTCCATTCAATTGACAACTGGGACAACTTCTATGGCCGAAATGACATGTATGCCAAGGGATGTGGGGTTCACTTATCCAGGGCAGAGGTGTGGGTTTTCTTGCTAACTCAGTTTGAGGGGGTTTGTTAGGACTTTAAACTAGGATAGTTAGAGGTATGGTTTTGAAATGATTAAAATGAATATGGATATATTGACTTTGCTCTGATATAAAGAATCTTAATAGTAACTGTCATGGTGTAACTCTGGGTAATGATAGATTTCAGAAATTTGTAAAAACAAAGATGAATAGGAAAAATGTGCAGAAGAAAAAACATAATATGGTATTTTTATGCAACAGAGAAGTGCAAGAAATAAAATTTTTTTAATGAACTACGGTTTGGTAGCATGTGCTGGGAACTTTGATTATCACTGCATTAACTGAAACGGTATGATTTAAAGAGTCGGAGATATGATCTGCTGGTGTAATATTCATGGGATTTAAGTTATTCAATGTGGATAGATGTCATGGGAAGGGGGGAGGAGTTGCATTGTATGTTCGTGAACATATTAATTGTTGCATACAAAAAAGGTATAAAAATAGATGGAGCAGTAACAGATTCTGTTTTGGGTAGAGTCGAGAGGTCAAGAAAAACTAATTCTAGTGTAATAACCGACCACCAGGCTTGGATTCACGATAGAGGGAGACTTCTTTGGGACAAAATTGTTAGGGGCTTCTGACACAGTAACGTAGTCATAGTAGGGACTTTAACTTTAGCCAAATTGAACTGGAATTCTTTACAGGTAATCCTAGAGTCCAGTGGACTTCATGGAAACAGTTCAGGACTGTTTTCTGAAACAGAGTGTAACTGAACCACCAGGGTAATAATTTGCTAGACCTAGTCTTGTCATATAAGGAACACCTCGTGAATAATCTGGAGATATCACTGAAGACTTGGCGCAAAGTGATAACAAATCCATCACATTAGCATTAATTGGAATGCAAGAAATAATGATAATGACAGTAAAAATCCCCGATTTTTCCGTTCTGCCGATTATAATGGCTTATGGAACATATGTCTAATCTTGATTGGGGTTATCAGCATAATGAAAATTTATTGACGATAATCATACTTATAATAATGAAGGGATCTGCTTTTATGATTGTTTTTCTATAATGTACACAGTGCCAAGATAATATACATTCCCCAGAGAGAAATTAGGTCTAATAATATAAACGATTCCAAATGGGTTAACAGGAGGCTAAAGCACTATTAGGGAGAAAAGGGAATTTAGAGGCGCATCAGAAGAGGAGAGGATAACCTTACGAACCAATATGTTCAGCTTAAAAGAGAAGTAAAAAAAGGCGATTAGAAAGGCTAAAACGTGACTATGAAATTATGAGTTGCTAATGAATCAAAGACTAATCTCTCTCACAAAGGGTTCTTTTCAAGTGTATAGGACGAAGGTGAAGGAAAAATAGGACCTCTGAAATCTGGAATTGGACAGCTGACGGATAATGAACTGGAAATGTGTTTCCCTTATTTTAATGGACTATTTTTGTCAGTTTTTACAACAGGAAGATGTAAATGGATTCCCGTAATTAACAATTATTAGTTCTGATGAATTTAATTAACTAATATTACCGTCACGAGGGACATGGTTATTAAACAGATAGACAAACTGAAACAAATAAGTCCACGGACCCGATGAGTTGTTTTTCATGGTACTTAAGGAATGCAAGATGGAGCTTAGTCAGCCATTAATCTGAGGTATTCAATCGTCCATCCTTACCAGTGTTGTGCCAGAGATTGGAAGAGGCTAATGTGGTTCCTAATATTCAAATCAGGGGATAAGTCACACTCCTTCAAATTACCGTCCAATAAGCCTGACATCTAGTTAGTGGCTAAGTTATTAGAATCAGTTTATAGCTGACATTATCAGAAGTCACCTTGAAGAACAAGAACTTGATAAATGAAATTTCCCACTTCCCCAAAGCCCCCCCCATGGATTCACGAGAAGGGTCGTTCCTGCCTGACAAACTTACTGACGTTCCCCTTCAATAAACATTTGAGGCAGTTGACAAGTGATAAGGATTATGATATTGTTTATTTGATTTTAGTGAACGCCTTCGACAGAGTACCTCACAAGAGAAGACTCTTAAGAAAAGTGCACTCATGGTATAGGAGTAAAGTTCTAGCATGGATTTGAGGCCTTGGCTTACCAATAGAAAGCAGAGAGTTACCATTAATGGAGTGAAATCTGATGGGGATTATTCACTAGTGGAGTTCCACAAGGATCAGTTTAGGCCCTCTCTTGTTCATAAATTAACATTATTGACCTTTGATGAAGGGATTACTAGTGACATGCGTTGTTTTGCTGATGAACAAAAGATAGGCCGATAATTCACTCTGAGGAAGGATATCCAGTTGAACTCCCGGACGATTGAACAAATATGTCTTGGTCTGAGAAATGGCAAGATGAAGTTTATGTGGAATAAGTGTAAGGTACTTGCCCTTGCTATGAAAATAAAAACCCTCGAAGCTATAATCTAGGGTGAAGTAGAGCTTGGGTCATACAAGAATGTGAAAAAGACTTGGGAGTCATGGTGAGCAGAAATCTGAAGCCAAGACAGCAGTGCCTCAAGTGTGCGCAACAAGGCCAACAGATTACTTGGATTTAATCTCAAGAAAGTATAAGTAACAAAGTCCAAAAGTATTTTACAGCTCTATACATCACATAGTGAGGCCTCATTTAGATTATGCTGCTCAGTTTTTGTCCCCTTAACTACAGGATGGACATAGACTCATTAAGAACATACAGAAAGAATGACTAAAAAATGATTTACTGTGTAAGGAACCTCCCGATGAAGATAGACCTTAAAGCCTTAAATCTCCACTCTCCTGGAGAGGCGTAAGAATGAGGGGAATATCATTGAAGTGTAAACCAGCGGCTCCCACAGTGTCAATTCCTAGGACCAGTGCTGTTTCTGGTATTTGTGAACGACATGACGAAGAATAGACTCCGAAGTGTCCCAGTTTGCAGATGATCGTGAAGTTGATGAGAAGAATTCTTTCGATCGAAGACACAGGCAGAACTACAAAGGGATCTGGACAGGCTGGCAGACCTGGTACAGCAACGGCTCCTGAGTTCAACACCCACCAAGTGCAAGTCATGAATTGGGGAAGGGCAAAGAAGAAACTGCGCAGAAGAGTAACAGTCTATGGGGCCAGAGACTACAACCTCACTCAAGAAAAATAGATCTTGGGGTGAGTATTGTTGGAGGGTGGTTGGTTTAATAACACCAGGCATAACATCTCCTGAAGCGCACATCAAACCAAATAACTACTGCAGCATATGGGTCCTAGCAAAACCTCAGAACAGATTTCGACATCTTAATAAGGAATCGTTCAGACCCTGTACACCGTCTACGTAAAGCCAAATTGGAAGTATGCGGCACCAGTTTGGAACCACACCTAGCCAAGCACGTAAAGTAACTAGAGAAATACAAAGGTTGCAACAACACTATCCCAGGGCTAAGAGTATTCCTACAGGAGAGGTTAGGGAAATCACCTGACGACACTGGAGGACAGGATAGAAAGGGGGGACATGATAACAACATATAAAAAATACTGAGAGCAATGGACAAAGACAGGATGTTTCCATGACTGACACAGTACAACAAGGGAACACAGTTGGAAGTTGAAGACACATTTTGGGGGGGGGGGGGTTTTTTTTAAAAATTTTTTTTCCCCCGGGGTTTTTCCCCAAACCCCCTTTTTTAAACAAAATTTTAAATTTAATTAATTTTTTTAAAAAATTAAACGGGGGGGGTTTTTTAAAAAAAAGGGGCTTCCCCCCCCTTTTTAAAAAAATTTTTTGGGGTTTTTTTTAAAAATTTTTTTTAAAAACCTTTTTTTTAAAAACCCCCGGGGGGTTTTTGGGTAAAAAATTTTTTTGGGAATTTTTGGGGGCCCAAAAATTTGGGGGGGGGGGGGGGTTTTGGGGGGGGGGGGTTTTTTTTGGGGTTTTTTTTTTTTTAAAGGGTTCCCCCTTTTGGGTTGGGTTTTCCCCCCCTTTTTTTTTTTTTTTAAAAACTTCCCCCCTTTAAACCCGGCCCCCCCCCCCCCTTTTGGTTTTTTTTTTTTTTTTTCCCCCCAAAAAAATTTTAAAATTTTTGGGGAAATTTTTTTGGGTTTCCCCAAAATTTTTTCCCCCCTTTAAAAAAAAAAAGGGGGGAAAATTGGGAAACCCCCCTTTTTTTTTTTAATTTTTTAAAAAAAACCCCCCCGGGGGCTATTTTGGAAAAAATTTTTTGGGGGGGGGGTTTTTAAGGGGTTTTGGGGGGTTTTTCCCCGGTTTAAACCCAAAAAAAAAAAAACCCTTAAAATTTTTCCCCCCCCGGGGAAATTTTTTTAAAACCCCAAAAAAAAAACCCCCTTTGGAAATTTTTTTAAAAAAAAAAAAATTTTTAAACCCCGGGAAAAAAAAAGGGGGTTTATTTTTAAAAAAAAAAAAAAAAATTTTCCCCCCAAAAAGGGGTTTTAAAAATTTTTTAAAAAAAAAAAAAGGGAAAAAAAAAGGGGGGGTTTTAAAAAGGGGGGGGGTTTTAAGGGCCCCCCTTTTTTAAAAAAAAATTTCCCCCTTTTGGGTTTTCTTTTTTCCCCCCCCCCCCAAAAAAAAAAAATTTTTTTTTTCCCCGGGGGGGGGGGCGCCGCCCTTTTTTCCCTTTCCAAAGGGGGGGGGGGGTTTTTAAACCCCCCAATTTCGGTTTTAAAAAAACCCCCTTTTCAAAAAAAAAATTTTTTTTTTTTTCCCCCCCCCTTTTTTTTCCCAAACCCCCCCAATTTTCCCACCCCCGTTCCCCCTTCCCCCCCAAAAAAAAAATTTTTTTTTCCCCCCCCCCGGGGGGGGTTCCCCTTTTCCCCCCCCATTTTTTTTTTTTTTCCCCCCCCCCCCCCCCCCAAAAAAAGGTTGGGGGCCAAATTTCCAAAAAACCCGGGGGGGCCCCCTTAACCCTTTCCCCTAAAAAATTCAAAAACCCCCCCAAAACCCAAAACCCAAAAAACCCCCCTTTAAAAGGGTTTTTCCCCTTTTTAAAAAACCCCCCAAAAAAAACCCCAAAACCCCCCCCCCCCCCATAAAATCCGTGTGTGATTTGGGAAAAAACCCACTGTGTGGGTGAAACGTTGTCAAAAAAAAGGATCAATTATACTGCAAATTTTTTGTTTATATTTTCCCTTGATTTTTAAGTGGCAAAAAACCTGCCCCCCACACCCACACACACACACACACACACACCCCACACACAAACCACAAAACACCACAACCCCACTCACCCCACAACCACAAACACACACACAACACCACACACCCACACACAAACACAAACACACCAAAGGGAAAGTTTTCCGGGGAAAAAAGGGCAAAAGAAAAAAAGGGGCACAATTGAAAAGTTTTAAGCTCAGATTTAATCAAAAGGGGTTTTTGGGAAATATTTCTTAAATCAAGAAATTGTCAGGCCGTGGAAAACCCAGAAATGAAGTTGTGAAGGCGGGAACCATACATAGTTTTAAGGCGAGGCATGATAAAACTATGGGGCAATGGAGAGGGGGGGGCCTAGTGCAAAAGGAAAATAAACACATATGCAGTTTTTAAAGTGATACTTTATTGACAAAAGTTTCGCCCTACAGTGGGGTTTTTTCATAAGTGAACATCAAAAAAGGGATACAACATTAAAAACCCAAATTTTGGGTTTTAAAATTTGGGAAAATTTTGCAACTCTTGGGGTTTTTTATTGAAAACCTCAATAAAGATACCCAAGAGGCACCCCTGGGTCCCAATTTTTTTAACATGTCGGTTTTTGAAAACCCTTCATTAAAAATAAAAATAAGAACCAAAATAAGAAGGAAAAGGGAAAACCGCAGAAGGCCTACTGGCCCATGCGAGGCAGGTCATTTCAAAACGTCTACTTTCCTAAAGCTTCCCAAAAAAATAATCCCGTAAACCCCAAAAAAGATCTACCTTTGGGGGGGAAGGTACGCGATATTTATATTCAGGGTTTTTGAGGTCAGGGGGAGAAAAGCTGCACTGATGGTCAAAAGGGGGGGGTTGTAGAAAATCTAAAAACTTGGGTTTGCTTGGCCGGGGTATTTGGGCAAAATTGTGAGCAGACCTTTTGCATGTTCTATGTTCTTTTGTGGGTAGCGATGAAGAAGTTTTTTGGGAAAGTGGTTCACTAGTTTTTTAAAAACCATTGTTTTTTGGTTGAAATTGTTGGTTTTTAGAGATAAGCGATGATTCCCCGGATTCTTTTGGTATTGAGTGTTGTCTTCTGTGGCGATAAGTCTTGGTTTCTTTTTTAGAAATTTAAAAGGTTGGGGTGAATTTCCCGGGGTTTTTTCACAAAGGATTCCCTTTGTATCGTCGTCCTGCTTCGTATTTGGGGTTCTGAAATACGTGTTTGGGGTTCTTGATGTTTCCCCCCGTATAATTTTTGCAGTCATTACAAAAGGGGTTATTCATTAAAAAAGGTATAAAAAACCGAAGATTTTAGGTAAGAAAAATATTTCAACAAAAATTAAGGGTAAAACTTTATTTTTGAAAACGTTTCGCCCACCAGTGGCTTTCTTTAAAAGATTTAAAAAAATTAAAAGGGAAAACAGAAACATTAAAAGAGAGGGAATCGTCCCCCCCTTAAAATTTTTGGGGGTTCACTCAGTTGGAGGGGAAAAGGGGGGGGTTTCCCCAAAGTTGTAACAATAATTTAAAAGGCGGGGGGGACTATTTTACTTTTTTTTAAAGGGTTTTACGGGCCCCCTTTAAATTTCCAGCCCCTTTTTATATAGAATGGGGGGGAAAAACCCTTTCCTAAAATTCCGTTTCACCCCCGTGCCTTAAATTTCAAGGCGGTTTTTTAATACCTTTCTTCAAAAACCCCTAGGTTTTAGGACTTTTTTTGGAAAACTTTCCCAACTGAGGGGCTTTAATAAAACTTTTAAGGGGGGATGGACTGATTAATCGTTTCAAATCCTTTTCCCCTTGTTTTTTGGGGCATTTTACTCATTTTCCCGGGGAAAGATTTTCCTTGGGCTGGTAAAAATTTTGGGGAAGGAAAAAGGGGTAGTGTAGGCCTGTTAGAAGGAGAGTTGGGGGTCGGGTTACCTTTAAAAAAGGGGGTTTTTATGGGTTGGGGAAAAGGGGTGACCCCCAAAAAATCCCGGGCAGTATTCGTCCACCCCTGGGATATATGGGAAAATGTTTAACTTTTCCCTCGTTTTGTTAGGAAACGGCCTTTCTCCCAAAAGGGGTGAAAAAAAGGGGGGGACTGAAAACGTTTAAAACCCTTTTTTTGTTTAAAGGGGAATTTTTTGGTGCTAAAAAAAAGGGGGGAATGCAAAAAGCCTTCTCCCCAAAAGGGGAGCCCCCAAATGAGGACCCTCTTTAAAATTTGGGGGGGGCGGGTTTTGTTGAATTTGTAAAGGGTTGTTTTTTGGTTAAATTATGGTTCTCTAAATTTTAAGGGAGGGTTTGTTCAAAATGACGGGAGATTGAAGTTTTGGGGGGAACCGGGGGGGGGGGGAAGTTTTGCCATTCAAATTTTTGGAGGAAAAAAATGGGTAAACTTTAAAGGTTTTGGTTTTAAGGGATTTCTTTTGAAAAAAGGCCCGGGGTTTGGGAAAGGTCTTAAGAAAACCAAAAAACTCCGTTTTTAGGCCGGGGAACCTTTTGGGTGATGGGGTAAATTTTCTCCTTTTTTAAGGG
>NW_026467216.1:0-13092 GCF_026875155.1 Cherax quadricarinatus
TGTATAAATAAAAAGGGGGAGTTCGGGTAAAATATAGAAATTGGCAGAAAGGTAGACTGGTGCAGGTATGAGTAGTGGGGGGGGGAGGGGGGTTGAAGAGGGTTGGAATAGTTTTACAAATGCAGTATTAGAATGTGGGGCAGAAGTTTGTGGTTATAGGAGGGTGGGTGCAGGAGGAAAAAGGAGTGATTTGTGGAATGAAGTAAAGGGTGTGATTAAAAGAGAAAAAGGTAGCTTATGAGAGGTACTTACAAAGCAGAAGTGTTATAGCAGAGTAGAGTATTGGAGAGTAAAAGAAAGGTGAAGAGAGTCGTGAGAGTGCACAAAAGGAGAGTGGATGATAGAGTGGGAGAGGCACTGTCAAGGAATTTTAATGAAAATAAGAAAAAAATTTGGAGCGAGTTAAAGAAGTTAAGAAAGCCTAGGGAACAAATGAATTTATCAGTTAAAAACAGAGAACATAAGAACATAAGAACGATGGAACACTGCAGAAGGCCTACTGGGAGTTAGTAGATGGGGAGATGGAGGTTTTGGGTAGATGGCGATAATATTTTGAGGAAACTTTTAAATGTCGACAAAGAAAGGGAGGCGGTAATTTCATGCACTTGTCAGGGAGGTGTACCATCTTTTAGGAGTGAAGAAGGAGCAGGATGCGAGTGTTGGGGGAGGTACGTGATGGCATTACGTATGAATGAAAGGGGGTAAACAGCTGGAACTGACGGGATCATGAGAGAAATGTTAAAAGCAGGGGAGGACAGTGTTGGAGTGGTTGGCATTTTTGTTTAATAAATGTATGAAAGAGGGGAAGGTGCCTAGGATTGGCAGAGAGCGTGTATAGTCCCTTTATATAAAGGGAAAGGGGACAAAAGAGATTGTAAAAATTATAGAGGAACAAGTTTACTGAGTATACCAGGAAAAGTGTATGGTAGGGTTACTAGTGAAAGAATTAGAGGTAAGACAGAATGCAGAATTGCAGATGAGCAGGAGGTTTTAGAGTGGGTAGGGGATGTGTAGATCACGTGTTTACATTGAAGCATATATGTGAGCAGTATTTAGGTAAAGGTAGGGAAGTTTTATTGCATTTATGGATTTAGAAAAGGCATATGATAGAGTGGATAGGGGAGCAATGTGGCAGATGTTGCAAGTATATGGAATATACTTAATCCAACAAACTACTGTCATTTCGCCCTACATCATATCTTGTATACTTATTTATCCTCTTTTTCTTAAAATATGTATTACCTATAACTAAACCCCTTTCTATACAAAGTTCAATCAAAGGGCTCCCATTATCATTTACACCTGGCACCCCAAACTTACCTACCACACCCTCTCTAAAAGTTTCTCCTACTTTAGCATTCAGGTCCCTACCACAATTACTCTCTCACTTGGTTCAAAGGCTCCTATACATTCACTTAACATCTCCCAAAATCTCTCTCTCTCCTCTACATTCCTCTCTTCTCCAGGTGCATACACGCTTATTATGACCCACTTTTCGCACCCAAAACCTTTACTTTAATCCACATAATTCTTGAATTTAAACACATTCATATTCTCTTTTCTCCTTCCATAACTGATCATTTAACATTACTGCTACCCCTTCCTTTGCTCTAACTCTCTCAGATACTCCAGATTTAATCCCATTTATTTCCCCCCACTGAAACTCCCTACCCCTTCAGCTTTGTTTCGCTTAGGGCCAGGACATCCAACTTCTTTTCATTCATAACATCACATATATTGTGTATTTTTATACGTGTATACTTCTAAACTGTTGTATTCTAAGCACCTCTGCAAAACAGTCATTATGTGTGAGTGAGGTGAAAGTGTTGAATGATGATGAAATTATTTTCTTTTTGTGGATTTTCTTTCTCTTTGGGTCACCCTGCCTCAGTGGGAGATGGCCAATTTGTTGAAAAAAAAAAAAAAAACATATACAGGAAGGCCCTGCTTTACGGCGTTTCACTTTACGGCGTTCCGCTAATACGGACATTTCAAATTATGACCAAAACTCGCTATATGGCTCCCCCACCTGACTTTCTAATACGGTCACCGTGCCCCACCTGTTTGTTTACATTCTCCATGAGCTCAGTAAGCACCAAGTCTCTCCATTTTGTCTGAAAACTCCAAAATTTCAAATGTTTTTAAAAGTTATTTCATATTTTATATATTTCTCTGATAATTATAGTTATGTATACCTGTACCTAAATAAACTTACATACTGTGCTGGCATGCAGGTACACATTAAAATTGGTAAGTGTCTTATGTCTCCAGACGTTCATATTAGTAATGATAATAATAATCATCGAGTCATTTTAAATGTCGTATATTACGTTAATATACACATTTTCATTAATCATCCATGATATTTTTTTCAAATTATATAATAAACACGATGCATAACATATAAATAAGATAAATACACCCACAGTAGATAAATAAACATAAATGTGAGATGTGGTAGCATACGACTTGCACAAGTGACGCCATATTAGAAATGTTAATAATTTAATAATAACAATACTCACCGAGTCTCATTAAATGTCGTATATTACGGTAATATACACAATTTCATTAATCCATCCATGATATTTTTTTCAAAATTATATAATAAACACGATGCATAACATATAAATAAGATAAATACACCCCACAGTAGAATAAATAAACATAAATGTGAGATGTGGTAGCAGACGACTTGCACAAGTGACGCCATATTAGAAATAATAATAATAACAATACTCACCGAGTCTCATTAAATGTCGTATATTACGTTAATACAGTGGACCCCCGCATAACGATGGCATCACATAGCGATTTTTCCGCATAACGATTACTTTTATCGCAAAATTTTTGCCGCGCATACCGATTAAAAACCCGCTTACCGATTTTCGTCCGAGACGCGTCCAATGTGCCCTCAGCCAGCCTCACATGTGCCGCCCAGTCCCATTGTTTACCAGCCAGCCTCCGCGGTAACATCCAAGCATACACTCGGAATATTTCGTATTATTACAGTATTTTCGGTGCTGTTTCTGGAAAATAAGTGACCATGGGCCCCAAGAAAGCTTCTAGTGCCAACCCTACACCTCAAAGGGTAAGAATTACTATAGAGATGAAGAAAGAGATAATTGATAAGTATGAAAGTGGAGTGCGTATAGCCGACCTAGTCAAGCTGTACAAGAAACCCCAATCAACCATCGCTACTATTGTGGGCACCAGAAAGACAATCAAGGAAGCTGTTCTTGCCAAAGGTTCAACTGTGTTTTCGAAACAAAGATCGCAAGTGATGGAAGATGTTGAGAGACTCTTATTGGTGTGGATAAATGAAAACAGATAGCAGGAGATAGCATCTCTCAAGCGATCATATGTGAAAAGGCTAGGAAGTTGCATGAGGATTTAATTAAAAAAATGCCTGCAACTAGTGATGATGTGAGTGAATTTAAGGCCAGCAAAGGTTGGTTTGAGAGATTTAAGAAGCGTAGTGGCATCCATAGTGTGATAAGGCATGGTGAGGCTGCCAGTTCGGACCACAAAGCGGCTGAAAAATATGTGCAGGAATTCAAGGAGTACATAGAAACTGAAGGACTGAAACCTGAACAAGTGTTTAATTGTGATGAAACAGGCCTGTTCTGGAAGAAAATGCCAAGCAGGACCTACATTACTCAGGAGGAAAAGGCACTCCCAGGACATAAGCCTATGAAAGACAGGCTTACTTTGTTGATGTGTGCCAATGCTACTGGTGATTGCAAAGTGAAGCCTTTATTAGTGTATCACTCTGAAACTCCCAGAGCGTTCAGGCAAAAGAATGTCCTCAAGGATAATTTGTGTGTGCTGTGGAGGGCAAACAGTAAGGCATGGGTCACTAGGGAATTTTTCTATAACTGGTTACACCATGCATTTGCCCCCAATGTGAAAAATTACCTAACTGAAAAGAAATTAGAACTTAAGTGCCTCCTGGTGTTAGACAATGCCCCTGGTCATCCTACAGACGTGGCAGAGCGACTTTATGGGGACATGAGCTTCATTAAGGTGAAGTTTTTGCCTCCTAATACCACTCCTCTCCTGCAGCCCATGGACCAGCAGGTTATTTCCAACTTCAAGAAACTGTACACAAAAGCTCTGTTTGAAAGGTGCTTTGTAATGACCTCAGAAACTCAACTGACTCTAAGAGAGTTTTGGAGAGATCACTTTAATATCCTCAATTGTGTAAACCTTATAGGTAAGGCTTGGGAGGAAGTGACAAAGAGGACCTTGAACTCTGCTTGGAAGAAACTGTGGCCAGAATGTGTAGACAAAAGGGATTTTGAAGGGTTTGAGGCTAACCCTGAGAATCCTGTGCCAGTTGAGGAATCCACTGTGGCATTGGGAAAGTCCTTGGGGTTGGAGGTTAGTGGGGAGGATGTGGAAGAGTTGGTGGAGGAGGACAATGAAGAACTAAACACTGATGAGCTGATAGATCAACTTCAAGAGCAAGAGGCCAGACCTGAGGAAACTGGTTCAGAGGAGGGGAGAGAGAAATTGAAGAAGTTGCCTACTACAAAGATAAAGGAAATCTGTGCTAAGTGGCTTGAAGTGCAAACCTTCATGGATGAAAATCACCCTCACACAGCTATTGCAAGCCGTGCTGGTGATTATTACACTGACAATGTTGTGAAACACTTTAGGCAAGTCATAAAGGAACGAGAGGTACAGGCCACTATGGACAGATATCTTGTGCGAAAGAAGTCCAGTGACTCTGAAGCTGGCCCTAGTGGCATTAAAAGAAGAAGGGAAGTAACCCCAGAAAAGGACTTACTACCTCAAGTCCTAATGGAAGGGGATTCCCCTTCTAAACACTAACACACTCTCTCCCCTCCTCCCATCCCATCAATCATCACCAGATCTTCATAAAAGTAAGTGTCATTTAATTGTGCATGCCTTTTTCAGTTTGTGTGTATTAAATTAACATTTCATGTGGTAAAAAAAAATTTTTTTCATACTTTTGGGCGTCTTGCACGGATTAATTTTATTTCCATTATTTCTTATGGGGAAAATTCATTCGCATAACGATTATTTCGCATAACGATGAGCCCTCTTGCACGGATTAAAATCGTTAACCGGGGGTCCACTGTATACACATTTTCATTAATCCATCCATGATATTTTTTTCAAAATTATATAATAAACACGATACATAACATAAAAAGATGATAAATACACCCCACAATAGAATAAATAAACAAATATAAGATGTGGGAGCCACATAACTTGTACAAGTGATGGCAAGAATAACATTTTCTCTAATCTAACATAAGAGAAAATGTGTTACTGGGGGTAACTGTAGAAAATTATTCCTTTCGTATGTATGTAAGTTTATTCAGGTATACACAAATACAGTTACATAGATTATCATACATAACAACATACGTGTAGAGAACCCAGGATAACCCAAAAAAGTCAGTGTGACTTATTTCCATTGCCTTCACTCAGAGCTTCATTTCTTCTCAAAATGATGTTACATGAGAATGGGAGTGTTTCTTCTTTATTAATTCTACCGTATCAATGTAGAGACAACCTGTACACAATGTAACTTGTACACAAACCAGACGTGTACACTTCGTTTGTTTACAAAACTTACGTTCGCCTGGTTTGTTTACATAACTCTGCGCCTGTCCCCTCTCATGTACTCATTCTTTCTCTCTCTCATTTATTCGTTTTATCTCATTTACTTACTCCTGACCCTACATTAAGACTACAAATATTTTAAGGTAAGTAATGAGTGAACTGTATATACATTTTATCGCTCTGGGATGCTTAAATATCATAGAATAGTATGTGTGGGTGGGGTGGCCTGGTATGGTAGCCTGGCTGACACCATACATACCACACTTGATTTCTTACAATAAATACTACTTGTCTCACCCTAGATTAAGACTATAAATATTTTAAGGTAAGTAATGAGTGCACTATGTGTGTATTATACTTTTTTATTGTTTGTTGATGCCTGGTTCTATTGCTAACTTAATTATATGTTAGTGTAAACTTGTTATCTAGTGTTTGTATGCATTTATAAGTGGAAAAAAAAGGGTGTTTCCACTTTACGGCGGTTTTCCGCTTTACGGCGGTAGCCTGGAACCTAACCTGCCGTATAAGTGGGGCCTCCTGTATATATATATATATATATATACACCTACCATCCGACTTACGACCTGCTTGACTTATGACCACTCGACTTTACGATCGTGTTTTTTATGCCAAATTTCTGGGAAATAAACAACTATTTGTGTTGTACTCAGCGTTTATCCTAACCTTACAGTATAAAATACAGTACTAACAGCATAAAAAGTAAAGTAAAACATGAAATACCAAATAAAACAATAAAATAGTCATTACAAAAATGTTTTGTTGATATTCAGTAGTAAAAGTTCGACTTACGACCGGTTTCTTGGAACCGAACTCGTTGTAAGTCGGATGGTTGGTGTATATATACACACAACAACCCTCTGGGTTTTTCTTCATTTCCTTACTAGTTCTTGTTTATTTCTTATCTCCATGGGGAAGTGGAACAGAATTCTTCCTCTGTGAGCCATGCGTATCGTAAGAGGCAACTAAAATGCTGGGAGCAAGGGGCTAGTAACCCTTCTCTGTATAAATTACTAAATTTAAAAAGAAACTTTCGTTTTTCTTTTTGGGCCACCCTGCCTTGGTGGGATATGTCCAGTTTGATGAAAGAAGACTCCATAGTCAATATATCCTGATGTACGTAGTGAATTTTTGGCAAATTTTACCCAATTTTTATTTTTAATTTTTTCCTTTTATTAATATTACCTTTGGCATTGTTACAAAGTGGAGGAGGTTATAACAGGCAAATTAGAGTAGTGCTGGAGAAGTCGTATACAGTGTACAGTGGAACCTCAAAAATCGAACATATCACATATCGAACGTTTCGAAAATAGGACCATTATTTTGGACAGTGTCCCTATATCGAACCTCCCCTATTTTTGGACTGCCAGGTACGGGAGCTGTCTGCCGGCCGCTCTATCCGCGTCACCACGCTTTCGCCGTTGAATAGTCTTAGCTTTGTTTATGCTTGAGTGAACACTAACCTGCGCTCTCATTCACGCATTTTACGATTATTTCTTTGTGTTTAGTGCTTGTGGGACTGTGAAATAAGCTGCCATGGGCCCAAAGAAACTTGCTAGTGGTACCCCTGTGATAAAGAAAGTGAGAAACACATAGATGTGAAGAAGGAAATAATACAGAAGTACGAGTGGTGTGAGACTGTTGAGCTTGCCAGGATGTATGGGAAAAACAAGTCGACCATCGGTTCTATCCTGTCAAAGAAAGAACAAATCAAGGAAGCTGATGTTGCGAAAGGTGTTAATATAGGGAGTGGAGTGGATGAGGTGCCTTCTTCAAAGATTAAGGAGATTGGTGCCAAGTGGAATGATGTCCAAATGTTTGTGCAGAAGTACCACCCTGAGCAAGCTGAAACAAGCCATCTTTGCAACAAGTTCAGTGACAGAACCATGTCCCATTTTAGGGAAATGTTAAAGAGGCACCAGAAACAGAGGACTGGGGACAGTTATTTTGTGAGACAGGGGTCCAGTGACTCTCAAGCTGGTCCTAGTGGCATTAAAAGACAGAGAAGGGAAGTAACCCCAGAGAGGGCTTTACCTGAAGTCCTCAAGTCCTTCCAAACAATAACCCCAATTCCCTCTCTCCTCCTCCCTATCTTCCAGATGCCATCACCAATCTTCAATAAAGGTCAGTAAAAATGTTATTTTATATGTAAAATATACATAATTAAAAACTATAATATTTGTTGTATGTAAAACTGTAATTAATCTCTATAAAATGTATTTTTTTGTGTGAATATTTTTGGGTTTCTGGAACGGATTAATTGTATTTCCATTATTTCTTATGGGAAATATTGCTTCGAATTTCAGACTTTTCGAATTTAGAACTAGCTCCTGGAACGGATTAAGTTCGATTTTTGAGGTACCACTGCAATTGCCCCCATATCTGCAGGGGATACATTCCAAGACCTACCGTGGATACCTGAAACTGTGGATAGTAGCAAACCCTATACTAATGTTATTTTTTGCTAACATACATATATACCTACAATAAAGTTTAATTGATAAATTATACAAAGTCTAGAATTAGCACTTTTTCACCGATGGGAAGCATTTCACGACATCTCTGAGGCTATGAAAAAACTGCCAGCATCACTAACTTGGCAGGTCTTGGAACTTATCCTGCAGATACAGAGGGACTACTGCATGTTGTGATGAATGGTTTGAAAAACCGACAAGTTGAAGATTGAGACACTTATGCAGCATATGGAAATCTTTATTCAGGAAACGTTTCGCCACACAGTGGCTTCATCAGTCCAATACAAAGAGGAAGGCGTAAGGAGAGGAGGAGAATGAGGTAATCAGTCCCTCAACCTGGAGTCGATGGACTGAACACATCGACTCCAGGTTGAGGGACTGATTACCTCATTCTCCTCCTCTCCTTACGCCTTCCTCTTTGTATTGGACTGATGAAGCCACTGTGTGGCGAAACGTTTCCTGAATAAAAGATTTCCATATGCTGCATAAGTGTCTCAATCTTCGACTACTGCATGTTACTCCCCTCCTGTGAATGTGATTATTAGAGCTGCTGTATGAAAAATTTAAGATAAAAACAATGAATGTTTTTTCTATTAGTTTATCTGTATAATAATATCAAACTCTCCACGAGGAAGTGGAGAAGAATCCTTCCTCCGTAACCCAAGAGAGTTGTAAGAGGCGACTAACATGCCAGGAGCAAGATGCTAGTAACTCCTTCTCTTGTGTAAGCTATTAAATTTAAAAACAAAAACCTTCATTTTTCTTTTTGGATCACCCAGCCTCAGTGGGATAGGGCCTGTTTGTTTAAGAAAAAAAAAAACTTGACATTCCTTATTTTTCAGGTCGCCCTGCCTCGGTGAATGATGCCTGGTTACAAAAAAAAAAAAAAAAAAAAAAAAAAAAAGTGCAAAACCCAAAAGAGTCACAGAGGAATGCAGGATGGGATGTGGTAAAGACTGATAATGTACCTTAAGGTCCAGAGTACTTTCGTCAGCATCCAGCATTCTCTCTCTTTCTAGGTCAGATGACAGGGTCAATGCTGATTCTTCAGCAGGCGAAGGTGGGTTACCATCAAACCTGAAACATTTACTTAATTAAAAAAAAAATTACAGAGGTACCTC
The DNA here is from genome assembly GCF_026875155.1 of Cherax quadricarinatus. Classification (NCBI taxonomy): domain Eukaryota; kingdom Metazoa; phylum Arthropoda; class Malacostraca; order Decapoda; family Parastacidae; genus Cherax; species Cherax quadricarinatus. The sequence continues at coordinate 9,215 of NW_026467216.1, forward strand.
GGGATACGAACAGCTCAAAAGTCGAACAATTATGTAAGTGTATTTACGTAAGTGTATTTTTAAGTGTATTTTTGGGGATCTGAAACGGATTAATCTAATTTACATTATTCCTTATGGGAACAAATTCATTTGGTATCAGCACTTGAACAGCCTTCTGGAACGAAGTTCGTATCCCGAGGTACCACCGTATTTACAAATAAATGATAATACAGTATAAAAGTACATAGTAATGACAATCACCAGAGGTGTATAACTATCAACTATAATAATATAGCAGGTTGCACTAGTAAACTAGCAACTTTTAACATAAAAATGTTTAATCTGTATGGGCTGTATTTTAATTAAAAAATAAAAAATACTGCTACACCCGTATGTAGTACAGGTGCTCCCCGACTTAAAATAGGGCGACGTTCCGATGAACCCATCCTAAGTCAAATAAATATGATATGCTAAATAAGTAAATGAATAACTACTTATATATAACTGTTACTTAATCTTTAGTCCAAAGTTTGTCTGAAATATTTTGACAATACAAGGGAGCTCTTATAGAAACAGTATCGTGTCAAGATAAAACCATCCCCATTACTAAATTTATTAATGGTAATACTATTGTGTGTATGTTTTGAACTCACTATTATCTACCTTATTAATGATAAACTTTTTAATTACCTAACTTTTACTTCAATATGCAATAATGAACATTAAAATGCACCGTCCCATAACCTGTGTTATGGGACGGTAAACCATACCACGGTGGGGATAAAACCTGTAATCATAGTCATAAAACTCCAGACTGATGCAGGTTCTATCCCTGCCCATGGTATGGTTTGTTTGCAATCGTGCCATTACGATTTCGCGAGTCAGAATTAGGATTAGTCTGCCTGAAATGCCTAGGCATGTTAATGGCTTTCTTTGTGATTAATGTTTTGTAATATGTAAACCACACATTGTAAACTTTGCAAGGAAATAAACACATTCATTTTAATTTACTGTCACTGAACAAGTAAATAACTAAATAACAGTACGTATTGGAAAGCAAGTAAAGTACAGTGGTACCTCGAATTTTGGCCTTAATTCATTCCAGAATGCTGTTCGAGTGCCATTACTGAACAAATCTGTTCCCACAAGGAATAATGTAAATTAGATTCGTCTGTTTCAGACCCCCAAAAACACTCACAAAAGCACTTACAAAAATAACACTTACATAAGTGTTCGAGTTAGGAGCTGATCAAAATTCGAGGTACCACTGTAAATGAATATGTGCAAGTTATAGATTTGCTGTCTTCATGTTGGGTAATATTATCTTAAGTCTCATCATGAAAGTAACTGCTTTTGCACAATTGTAAAGTCGAAATATTTAAAGTTGAACCACTCGAAGTCGAGGGGCACCTGTAGTATTCAATAAATTATAACTATGTATTTATTACCAATGGGGGAAAAGGAAGCAGATACAGCTAGGTCTCGACTAATGTGAATAATAAATCCCGTGAATTGCAATCGCAACATTGAAATCATATGTAATTTTTGCGCATGATTTGAGTTTGGGAAAAAGCTAGCATTAATTGATTTCAGACTAATGAGAAATTTGGACTGTTCGAACTTGCACTAATCAAGATCTAGCTGTATACTGAATATTTACTTGTAGTAGTTGGACCCTTTCTTCAGTGCTATTTCTTTCTCAATCTCGACACACTGCTTTCTCAACTTTCTCTGCTTTTCGGAAAAATTTCCAGCGCAGGCAGCATTGTAAGCCATCTAAAACAAAAGAATAAAATACTATAGACAAAAAGAACAAAAAGTCACAGTTGTGATGAATGGTTTGAAAAACCGACAAGTTGAAGATTGAGACACTTATGCAGCATATGGGAATCTTTATTCGGGAAACGTTTCGCCACACAGTGGCTTCATCAGTCCAATACAAAGAGGAAGGCGTAAGGAGAGGAGGAGTATGAGGTAATCAGTCCCTCAGCCTGGAGTCGATGTGTTCAGTCCATCAATCTTGTAGAATGTACATTCTACAAGATTGATGGACTGAACACATCGACTCCAGGCTGAGGGACTGATTACCTCATAATCCTCCTCTCCTTATGCCTTCCTCTTTGTATTGGACTGATGAAGCCACTGTGTGGTGAAACGTTTCCTGAATAAAGATTCCCATATGCTGCATAAGTGTCTCAATCTTCAAAAAGTCACAGTACCACAACTGGAAAAATACACAAATAACCCGCATACATATACAGTGGACCCCCGCTTAACGATCACCTCCAAATGCGACCAATTATGTAAGTGTATTTATGTAAGTGCGTTTGTACGTGTATGTTTGGGGTCTGAAATGGACTAATCTACTTCACAATATTCCTTATGGGAAAAAATTCGGTCAGTACTGCACCTGAACATACTTCTGGAGTGAAAAAAGTTCGTTAACCGGGGGTCCACTGTACTAGCTTTCTTTCCTTCCTGTGTTATTATGAGACAAGTTGATGGTTCAAGTCAGACCATAATGTCATTGTCTCTCTTTCCTATGTGTGGGTTATCTGTGAAGGGCAGTGAATTACCACAATAGAATAAATGAAGGGTTAATAAATATAGCACCTAGCTGAATATTTAATAAATTATGTAAGTGAATTATGAATGTAAGAAGCCAAAAGTCATAGCTCTATTCACGTACCTATAAATATACTATAGTGAATGTTCGATTTTAATTCTGAGCTGATTCAACGGATGTTGGAAATTGTGGATATCTTCTGGGTCAAGTGATTCACAAACAACTGACAAATTTTGTTGGTTGCATAATTATCAACTATTGTTACAATCACAATAAAATAATCTCATCTCTATCCACAACAAAGAATTTACCTCAAGATGGAAACATTTTCAAACATATTAAGATCTCGACTATAAATAATAGCAATACTGTGAACTGCAAACTCGAACACCCACCACCATGTAAAACAAAAAATTACCTTCTTTGCATGCAACATTTTTTCTAATTCTTGTAGAGTGCGAGATGACAGCGACCGAATGCTTTTACCAGAGTGAGGCGAGGCAGATGATACTTCAGGAGAATATGCAGAACCTCCACTATGTGATGAAACATCTGATATATTAGTTGGTGAACTTGGGCTGTCACAGTCACCTGAAGCATACTGAAGTAAATATTGAAATTCAGATGTATATACGCATGTGCTAAACAAGAAAAACACTTACGTAATTATTGTATTATTAAATTTTTTTTTTTTACCACCATGGCCATCTCCCATTGAGGTAGGGTGACCTGAAAAACAAACACTTTCACCATCATTTACACTATCACTGTCTTACCAAGGTGTACAGATACTACAGTTTAGATGTCACTCTAAACAGCAAGTATCCTAAACCCCTCCTTTAGAGTGCAAGTACTGTACTTCCCACCTCCAGGACTCAAGTCTGGCTAACTGGTTTCCCCAAATCCCTTCACAAAATAATACCCTGCTCACACTCCAACAGCTAGTCAAGTTATAAAAACCATTTGTTTCCACTCACACTTAACACACTCACATACTACTATTAAATATTATTACTACAGTGGGACCTCTGTTTTCGTTTACCCTGGTTTTAGATGACTGTTTTCGTCAAAATTTTGTCCCACCTTTCGCTAATCACCTTGATTTTCATCGGTCTGCCGTACCGAACTTGTCCACCTGCCGTGCCCACACAAAGCCTCCCTCACGATCTGAGTCAGTCTGGCTTTGTTTCTCATTGAGTGAGCATTACCCTGTGTGTTTTATCTGAAAATTCGTAATACACCTACCATCCAACTTACGACCTAGTTCGGTTCCGAGAAACCGGTCCCAAGTCGAAATGGTTGCAAGTCAAACTTTAAATACTGAATATCAACA
>NW_026467217.1:0-12365 GCF_026875155.1 Cherax quadricarinatus
ACATAGAGAGTTCATAAGTGTGCAACACCTTGTTCTTCAAGTCCATTTTCAAAAATATTTAGCTTATGTATGAAGTGTACAGAAAACTTAGTAAAGAAACAGGACAAGTGAGAGATGAAGGATATCCGCTTGTGATTATTATTATTATTATTATTATTATTATTATTATTATTATTATTATTATTATTATTATTATTATTATTATTATTATTATTATTATTAACTGTATTCAGGGGAAGCGCTACACCCGTAAGGGGTTATAAGGCTCCTGGAAAGCAATACGGGTCGATTCTAGGTGAGGGCAATCCAATTCCTCGGATTAAGAGCCCTTCACCAGCATCAAGAAACTTCACATGAAGGGCAAGGAAACTGAAGAACCTAGAAAATAGAACGTTCATAGGCGGCACAGCAGTGATGACCAGTGATGACCAGTGATGACCAGTGAACTAAAGATGATAAAGGCAGTGATGACCAGTGATGACCAGTGATGACCAGTGAACTGAAGATGATAAAGGCAGTGATGACCAGTGAACTGAAGATGATAACGACAGTGATGACCAGTGAACTGAAAATAACAACGGCAGTGATGACCAGTGAACTGAAGATAACGACAGTGATGACCAGTGAACTGAAAATAACGGCAGTGATGACCAGTGAACTGAAGATAACAACGGCAGTGATGACCAGTGAACTGAAGATAACGACAGTGATGGCCAGTGAACTGAAGATAACGGCAGTGATGACCAGTGAGCTGAAGATAACGGCAGTGATGACCAGTGAACTGAAGATAACGACAGTGATAGCCAGTGAACTGAAGATAACGGCAGTGATGACCAGTGAGCTGAAGATAACGACAGTGATGACCAGTGAACTGAAAATAACGGCAGTGATGACCAGTGAACTGAAGATAACGACAGTGATGGCCAGTGAACTGAAGATAACGGCAGTGATGACCAGTGAGCTGAAGATAACAACGGCAGTGATGACCAGTGAGCTGAAGATAACAGCAGTGGTGACCAGTGAGCTGAGCATAACAGAGGCAGTGATGGCCAGTGAGCTGAAGATAACGGCAGTGATGACCAGTGAGCTGAGCATAACGGCAGTGATGACCAGTGAGCTGAAGATAACAGAGGCAGTGATGACCAGTGAGCTGAAGATATCGGCATTGATGACCAGTGAGCTGAGGATAACAGAGGCAGTGACGACCAGTGAGCTGAAGATAACGGCAGTGATGACCAGTGAGCTGAAGATAACGGCAGTGATGACCACTGAGCTGAGGATGATAACGGCAGTGATGACCAGTGAGCTGAAGATATCGGCAGTGATGACCAGTGAGCTGAGGATAACAGAGGCAGTGACGACCAGTGAGCTGAAGATAACGGCAGTGATGACCAGTGAGCTGAAGATAACGGCAGTGATGACCAGTGAGCTGAAGATAACAGAGGCAGTGATTACCAGTGAGCTGAGGATAACAGAGGCAGTGATGGCCAGTGAGCTGAAGATAACGGCAGTGATGACCAGTGAGCTGAGCATAACGGCAGTGATGACCAGTGAGCTGAAGATAACAGAGGCAGTGATGACCAGTGAGCTGAAGATAACGGCAGTGATGACCAGTGAGCTAAGCATAACGGCAGTGATGACCAGTGAGCTGAAGATAACAGAGGCAGTGATGAACAGTGAACTGAAGATAACGGCAGTGATGACCAGTGAGCTGAGGATAAGAGAGGCAGTGATGACCAGTGAGCTGAAGATCACGGCAGTCATCATCAGTGAGTTGAGGATAACAGAGGCAGTGATGACCAGTGAGCTGAAGATAACTGCAGTGATCAAGAGTGAGCTGAACATAACGGCAGTGATGACCAGTGAGCTGAAGATAACAGAGGCAGTGATGACCAGTGAGCTGAAGATAACAACGGCAGTGATGACCACTGAGCTGAGGATGATAACGGCAGTGATGACCAGTGAGCTGAAGATATCGGCAGTGATGACCAGTGAGCTGAGGATAACAGAGGCAGTGATGACCAGTGAGCTGAAGATAACGGCAGTGATGACCAGTGAGCTGAAGATAACGGCAGTGATGACCAGTGAGCTGAAGATAACAGAGGCAGTGATGACCAGTGAGCTGAGGATAACAGAGGCACTGATGACCAGTGAGCTGAAGATAACGGCAGTGATGACCATTGAGTTGAGGATAACAGAGGCAGTGATGACCAGTGAGCTGAAGATAACGGCAGTGATGACCAGTGAGCTGAGGATAACAGCAGTGATGACCAGAGAGCTGAAGATAACAGAGGCAGTGATGACCAGTGAGCTGAAGATAACAGAGGCAGTGATGACCAATGAGCTGAAGATAACAGAGGCAGTGATGACAGTGAGCTGAGGATAACAGAGGCAGTGATTACCAGTGAGCTGAGGATAACAGAGGCAGTGATGACCAGTGAGCTGAAGATAACAGAGGCTGTGATGACCAGTGAGCTGAAGATAACGGCAGTGATGAGCATTGAGCTGAAGATAACAACGGCAGTGATGACCAGTGAGCTAAGGATAACAGAGGCAGTGATGACCAATGAACTGAAAATAACGGCAGTGATGGCCAGTGAGCTGAAGATAACAACGGCAGTGATGACCAGTGAGCTGAAGATAACAGAGGCAGCGATGACCAGTGAGCTGAGGATAACGGCAGTGATGACCAGTAAGCTGAGGATAACAGAGGCAGTGATGACCAGTGAGCTGAAGATAACGGCAGTGATGACCAGTGAGCTGAGGATAACAGAGGCAGTGATGAACAGTGAGCTGAAGATAACAACGGCAGTGATGAACAGTGAGCTGGGGATAACAAAGGCAGTGATGGCCAGTGAGCTGAAGATAACGGCAGTGATGACCAGTGAGCTGAAGATAACGGAGGCAGTGATGACCAGTGAGATGAAGATGACGGCAGTGATGACCAGTGAGCTGAAGATAACAGAGGCAGTGATGACCAGTGAGCTGAAGATAACGGCAGTGATGACCAGTGACCTGAAGATAACGGCAGTGATGACCAGTGACCTGAAGATAACGGCAGTGATGACCAGTGAGCTGAAGATAAAAGAGGCAGTGATGACCAGTGAGCTGAGAATAACGGCAGTGATGACCAGTGAGCTCAAGATAACAGAGGCAGTGATGACCAGTGAGCTCAAGATAACAGAGGCAGTGATGACCAGTGAGCTGAGGATAACAGAGGCAGTGATGACCAGTGAACTGAAGATAACGGCACTGATGACCAGTGAGCTCAAGATAACGGCAGTGATGACCAGTAAGCTGAAGATAACAGAGGCAGTGATGACCAGTGAGCTGAGGATAATAGAGGCAGTGATGACCAGTGAGCTGAAGATAACGGCAGTGATGACCATTGAGTTGAGGATAACAGAGGCAGTGATGACCAGTGAGCTGAAGAAAACGGCAGTGATGACCAGTGAGCTGAAGATAACGGAAGTAATGACCAGTGACCTGAAGATAACAGAGGCAGTGATGACCAGTGAGCTGAAGATAACAGAGGCAGTGATGACCACTGAGCTGAAGATAACGGCAGTGATGACCAGTGAGCTGAAGATAAAGGCAGTGATGACCAGTGAGCTGAAGATAACGGCAGTGATGACCAGTGAGCTGAGGATAACAGAGGCACTGATGACCAGTGAACTGAAGATAACGGCAGTGATGACCAGTGAGCTGAAGATAACGGCAGTGATGACCAGTGAGCTGAATATAACAGAGGCAGTGATGACCAGTGAGCTGAGGATAACAGAGGCAGTGATGACCAGTGAACTGAAGATAACGGCAGCGATAACCAGTGAGCTGAGGATAACAGAGGCGGTGATGACCAGTGAGCTGAAGATAACGGCAGTGATGACCACTGAGCTGAAGATAATGGCAGTGATAACCAGTGAGCTGAGGATAACAGAGGCAGTGATGACCAGTGAGCTGAAGATAACGGCAGTGACAACCACTGAGCTGAAGATAACGGCAGTGATGACCAGTGAGCTGAGGATAACAGAGGCAGTGATGACCAGTGAGCTGAGGATAACGGATGTGATGACCACTGAGCTGAAGATAACAACGGCAGTGATGACCAGTGAGCTGAAGATAATAGAGGCAGTGATGACCAGTGAACTGAAGAAAACAACGGCAGTGATGACCAGTGAGCTGAAGATAACGGCAGTGATGACCAGTGAGCTGAAGATAACAGAGACAGTGATGACCAGTGAGCTGAGGATAATGGCAGTGATGACCAGTGAGCTGAAGATAACAACGGCAGTGATGACCAGTGAGCTGGGGATAAAAGAGGCCGGGATGACCAGTGAGCTGAAGATAACGGCAGTGATGACCAGAGAGCTGAGGATACCAACGGCAGTGATGACCAGTGAGCTGAAGATAACGGCAGTGATGACCAGTGAGCTGAAGATAACGGCAATGATGACCAGTGAATTGAAGACAACGGCAGTGATGACCAGTGAACTGAGGATAACAGAGGCAGTGATGGCCAGTGAGCTGAGGATAACAGAGGCAGTGATGATCAGTGAGCTGAAGATAACGGCAGTGATGACCAGTGAGTTGAAGATAACAACAGCAGTGATGACCACTGAGCTGAAGATAACGGCAGTGATGACCAGTGAGCTGAGGACAACAGAGGCAGTGATGGCCAGTGAGCTGAACATAACAGAGGCAGTGATGGCCAGTGTGCTTAGGATAACAACGGCTGTGATGACCAGTGAGCTGAAGATAACAGAGACAGTGATGACCAGTGAGCTGAGGATAACAGAGGCAGTGATGGCCAGTGAGTTGAAGATAACAGAGCCAGTGATGACCAGCGAGCTGAGGATAACAGAGGCAGTGATGGCCAGTGAGTTGAAGATAACAGAGGCACTGATGACCAGTGAGCTGAGGATAACAGGGCCAGTGACGGCCAGTGAGCCGAGGATAACGGCAGTGATGACCAGTGAGCTGAAGATAACGGCAGTGATGACCAGTGAGCTGAGGATAACAGAGGCAGTGATGACCAGTGAGCTGAGGATAACAGAGGCAGTGATGACCAGTGAGCTGAGGATAACAGAGGCAGTGATGACCAGTGAGCTGAGGATAACAGAGGCAGTGATGACCAGTGAGCTGAGGATAACAGAGGCAGTGATGACCAGTGAGCTGAGGATAACAGAGGCAGTGATGGCCAGTGAGCTGCAGATAACATCGCCAGTGATGACCAGTGAGCTGAGGATAACAGAGGCAGTGATGGCCAGTGAGCTGAGGATAACAGCAGCAGTGATGACCAGTGAGCTGAAGATAGCGACGACAGTGATGACCAGTGAGCTGGGGATAACAGAGGCAGGGATGACCAGTGATCTGAAGATAACGGCAGTTATGACCAGTGAGCTGAGGATAACGGCAGTGATGACCAGTGAGCTGAGGATAACGGCAGTGATGACCAGTGAGCTGAAGATAACAGAGGCAGTGATCACCAGTGAGCTAAGGATAACAGAGGCAGTGATGGCCAGTGAGCTGAGTGTCGTAGGGGGTTCTTAAAGAGATAACGAGGGTTGAAGGTAGACACACTTGTTGGATAGTAACGATATATGTCAGACTGTGGATGAGAGGTGGGAGCCCAGGCCTGCCGTGTTCTTGCCTGTTCGTAGGTGGTCCGTCGAGTGAAGAAGAGGCAGCTCGCCACTCACCCACGCTGCATCCTGTGACGTCACACAGTCATAGGCCTAATAGGGATCTTCTATATAAAGCACATGGATGGTACTATAATACGCTATACAACACATATAAGGGGATCAGCAACTATGCTGACAGCTCGGTCATGTTGCGTATGTCGTCTCGACATACCCTACTATGCTATAGGCTGAACAGGCAGGTGGCTCTTGGCTGATTCATATATAACTTAGAACTAATGGATGGTATCATACTGGATGTTAACAAAATGAGTTTTAACGTAATGGGTGTTAACGTAATAAGTTTTAACGTAACGAGTTTCCTTGTAATGTATTATGACTTATAAGAACAAATCATTGTACAATATGGATGGAATTGATCAATCGGTCTGTATTCATGCACTCTACGGATTCTGAGGAAGAATAAATATGTATATATACAAAGTGAAATTAACAGCAAAGCAAATCTGGTGCAATCAGATCATTACTGTCAAATTCTCAGAATACGGAGGGAACGTGAACACGAAATTTTTTTTTAAAAAACTGATCAATTAATAACAAAGCACACAGTTGACAATTTCCTTCATCTTGGACATCTAATTATACAGGCTATGTACATTTAAACCCAATTCCGCAAGCGTAAGGTTTACGTATGCAGAATGGTTATCATCTCTGGGAGGATCGAATTCCTCTGCAATGGCTAACACATGCCTTGATTGAGGAAGATCTGAACGAGTATCTACAAAAGATACAGCTACATTCACTAGTGACTGTGGAATTACTGACTCTTCTGCTAGGAGTACTCAACTCGACTGTTCGATACAGTAATTCTTGGCTCATTACAAAGTCACTAATGAGTGCTGGTGGCTACACAGTCAGAGTAGGATCTTCCTGGAGCAGGAATCGAATCACCAGAACACAAGGGATCGGCTCTTTCTTACTGGAGGAATGAACAAACTCGGTGGAGTGGATGACTCTCCCCGGTTGAAAAAAATAATGCTATAACACGCAACATGAGCAAGGGAGAACGAATCTACTATCTCTCACTGCAAGCAAAGGGAAAAGAAATGAACACGGTGAAAAATGCTGATATTCAATCTGAGTCACACACAGTGACATGAGGTATCAACTATAAACTTCACTTACAAACGTTAACAACATGTGAAAGCTACTCGAGAAATAACTTCTTACATTGCACTGATGACTGTCAACGAGGATGGGATCACCATCTGGAACACAAGGGACAACACTCAAGTGAGTACACTAGCCACAGAAACGTATTTCTGTAATGGCTTGTGGCATCAGCAAGAGATGGCATAACTCGTTGCAAGTAAAGTTCTTCTCAAAGCGTCCCCTGGGAAGGAACGAGTACTTGAACAAGTCGCCATCGCAAGGACAGTAGTCTCAGCACTATCCTGCGTGCACGATATTGTGGCTGGAGTCCAGACAGGAGTGACAGTATTACTAGTGCCTGACCGCTCGGCTACGTTAATAAGTAATTCACGGATCTATAGGAACTTAATCTGAACTTCACATTTCGCAGCACTTTAACAAATCTCAGATACAAGCTGTGAGAACAAACACATTGCTCAAGGGCTAGGTATTGTCTTTCAGTCAGTAAGGGAATATTGGTACTGTGGACTGATTCATATTGACTTTGACTGGCATGATACACTAAGTGAACATTCAAAAGTGACTGGGACATCTTCTCAGTGAACTTACTGAAGGACATAAAGGCAAGAAAAATACAATGACACAATAAGCTTAAATGGGTAGAAAATGTTTAACTATTCTGCATAAGTAATTAAAAGTTGACAGGACACACAGAAAGCAAGGAAACTCACACAAGAAAATACTCAACTGAATACACAACACTTTGAAAATCAAGAGAACTTGTAATTTACTCAAATCTAATTTACTCAAATTTTACTTTAAATTGGATTAATGGCACAGTGAGTTGTCTTTACTCTCAATGCAATAGGGAAATTCAACAATAAAATGATGAATCAATCAAAAAATGTTAAACTGGAATCAATAAAGCTTGTGCAAAATTAAAACAAACTGGGAAACAATTCACTAAAATAAAATAAAATGGCACACAAAGAATAAAATATTATGCACAGAACAGAGCATATGAAACTGCACTGAAATAAACTGTAGCAATACTGCAAGTAACAATTGCTAATCAAAAGTACTGCACACTACTACATAAAATTTCTGAAAGAAAAATTTTAATGACAACACAATGTTTGCACAAGAATTATTGTAAAATGAGTCATTGTGCAATAATAAAAAAAATTACTCACACAAGAAATACAGTTTACAAGAAAAGAAAAAATAGCAAGGAATGAACTGAGTGAACACTTTAACTGTTAACTGCAGCTTAAGCAACACTTACTGAACAAACAAAGAATGATTTACTTTAAATGAACAACTTAAAAATTGCACTAAGAGTGAATTTGTTCAATAAAACATGAAAAATAATATTAGATGCAGAACACAGAACAAGAAAGGTTGAACACTTACAGTGATGCAGAACACAACACTTACAGTGATGCAGAACACAACACTTACAGTGATGCAGAACACAACACTTACAGTGACGCAGAACACAACACTTACAGTGATGCAGAACACAACACTTACAGTGACGCAGAACACAACACTTACAGTGATGCAGAACACAACACTTACAGTGGACGCAGAACACAACACTTACAGTGATGCAGAAACACAACACTTACAGTGATGCAGAAACAACACTTACAGTGATGCAGAACACAACACTTACAGTGATGCAGAACAACAACACTTACAGTGACGCAGAACACAACACTTACAGTGATGCAGAACACAACACTTACAGTGACGCAGAACACAACACTTACAGTGATGCAGAACACAACACTTACAGTGACGCAGAACACAACACTTACAGTGATGCAGAACACAACACTTACAGTGATGCAGAACACAACACTTACAGTGATGCAGAACACAACACTTACAGTGATGCAGAACACAACACTTACAGTGATGCAGAACACAACACTTACAGTGATGCAGAACACAACACTTACAGTGATGCAGAACACAACACTTACAGTGATGCAGAACACAACACTTACAGTGATAGCAGAACACAACACTTACAGTGATGCAGAACACAACACTTACAGTGATGCAGAACACAACACTTACAGTGATGCAGAACACAACACTTACAGTGATGCAGAACACAACACTTACAGTGATGCAGAACACAACACTTACAGTGATGCAGAACACAACACTTACAGTGATGCAGAACACAACACTTACAGTGATGCAGAACACACAACACTTACAGTGATGCAGAACACAACACTTACAGTGATGCAGAACACAACACTTACAGTGATGCAGAAACACAACACTTACAGTGATGCAGAACACAACACTTACAGTGATGCAGAACACAACACTTACAGTGATGCAGAACACAACACTTACAGTGATGCAGAACACAACACTTACAGTGATGCAGAACACAACACTTACAGTGATGCAGAACACAACACTTACAGTTGATGCAGAACACAACACTTACAGTGATGCAGAACACAACACTTACAGTGATGCAGAACACAACACTTACAGTGATGCAGAACACAACACTTACAGTGATGCAGAACACAACACTTACAGTGATGCAGAACACAACACATCAATATATGAAACTTGATGTGTGAAAAATTTGATAAAATAATTTTCTTGCTTGCACAAAACAATGGCACTATTGTTTCAAGTGTATAAAAAAAGAAGCACAACACAACAGACATAAGATAATGCACAGAAATTAACACTGAATTAAGAAGATAAAAAAAATATTACAAACAGTATATAATAAACACTGAGTCTAATCAAGAGTCACTGAATGTCACTAAGAAAAATCACTGGAAACAAAAAGCACTTAGAATGGCTTGAAGCTTGAAGCACAAAGTGATGAGAAGACTGTGCCCACGTGGTTTGCTTGAGTACTGGGTTAGTCACCTCGGTTAGTCACCTGGGTTAGTTGTTGGCTGGCTTGGCTTAACCCTTCACACAGAATGGTTTGATAACTTCTCACGATGAGCACAGCAGGTGTGGAAAGCTGGCTTGGCAGGCAAAAACTGAATGGAGTAGGCTAGGCTGACTGACTCCCTCACCACAGACTGGTTGCTGGCTTGGCTTACTTTGCAAACTCGGGTCAACCCCTCGGGAGTGATGCAACTAAGCAGATAAACACTAATACAAGGAGACTGACCAGTGATTAATGTTGAGAGCTGGTAGAGCTTAGTCTGGGGTAGCTGGCTGGCTAGGTCTCGGGAGGCCTAGTGTCAGAGATGGCGACCGGCCCAGTAGAAATTTATCTCCAGAAATCTCTGTAATCGTCAGAATTACAGGCCCTCCATTGCCACCAATTTGTCGTAGGGGGTTCTTAAAGAGATAACGAGGGTTGAAGGTAGACACACTTGTTGGATGGTAACGATATATGTCAGACTGTGGATGAGAGGTGGGAGCCCAGGCCTGCCGTGTTCTTGCCTATTCGTAGGTGGTCCATCGAGTGAGGAAGAGGCAGCTCGCCACTCACCCACGCTGCATCCCGTGACGTCACACAGTCACAGGCCTAATAGGGATCTTCTATATAAAGCACATGGATGGTACTATAATACGCTATACAACACATGTAAGGGGATCAGCTACTATGCTAACATGAGGATAACGGCAGTGATGACCAGTCAGCTGAAGATAACGGCAGTGATGACCAGTGAGCTGAGGATAACAGAGGCAGTGATGACCAGTGAGCTGAGATAACATAGGCAGTGATGTCCAGTGAGCTGAGGATAACAGAGGCAGTGATGGCCAATGAGCTGAAGATAACGGCAGTGATGGCCAGGGAGCTGAGGATAACAGAGGCAGTGATGGCCAGTGACCTGAAGATAACAGAGACAGTGATGGCCAGTGAACTGAGGATAACAGCAGTGATGACAAGTGAGCTGAGGATAACGGCAGTGATGACCAATGAGCTGAAGATAACAAAGGCAGTGATGGCCAGTGAGCTGAGGATAACAACGGCAGTGATGACCAGTGAGCTGAAGATAACAAGGCAGTGATGGCCCGGAGCTGAAGATAGCAGAGGCAGTGATGGCCACTGAGCTGAAGATAAAGGCGTGATGACCAGTGAGCTGAGGATAACAGCGGCGTGATGACCAGTGAGCTGAGATAACGGCAGTGATGACCAGTGAGCTGAAGATAAAAGAGGCAGTGATGGCCAGTGGGGCTGAGGATAAAAGGCAGTGATGACCAGTGAGCTGAAAATAACAGAGGCAGTGATTTGCCAGTGAGCTGAGGATAACAGAGGCAGTGATGAAACCCGTGAGTGAGGATAACATAGGCAGTGATGACCAGTGAGCTGAGAATAACAGAGGCAGTGATGGCCAGTGAGCTGAAGATAACAGAGGCAGTGATGGCCAGTGAGCTGAGGATAACAGAGGCAGTGATGGCCAGTGAGCTGAAGATAACAGAGGCAGCGATGGCCAGTGAGCTGAAGATAACAGAGGCAGTGATGGCCAGTGGGGCTGAGAATAACATAGGCAGTGATGACCCGTTTAGCTGAGGATAACAGAGGCAGTGATGACCAGTGAGCTGAAGATAACAGAAAGGCAGTGATGGCCATTTAGCTGAAGATAACAGAGGCAGTGATGGCCAGTGAGCTGAGGATAACAGAGGCAGTGATGGCCAGTGAGCTGAGGATAACAACGGCAGTGATGTCCAGTGAGCTGAGGATAACAGAGGCAGTGATGTCCAGTGAGCTGAGGATAACAGAGGCAGTGATGACCAGTGAGCTGACGATAACAGAGGCAGTGATGGTCAGTGAGCTGAGGATAACAGAGGCAGTGATGACCAGTGAGCTGAGGATAACAGAGGCAGTGATGACCATTGAACTGAGGATAACAGAGGCAGTGATGGCCAGTGAGCTGAAGATAACAGAGGCAGTGATGACCAGTGAGCTGAGGATAACGGCAGTGATGACCAGTGAGCTGAGGATAACGGCAGTGATGACCAGTGAGCTGAGGATAACGGGAGTGATGTTGGTTTAGAAAGACACGTAAGCAAACACTATAACATATTTATTAGAAAACGTTTCGGTCCTGGGACTTTGATCACTTCTAACATACAGATGTATGTATGTATAATGTTTTGCCCCAAAACCCTAGTCCTGGCACGGGTCTCAATTTTTGCGATGCCCGTCTCTGCTCCGAGGGAGAAAGGTTTCTACAATGATGCGACATATGCAGTTCAAGCACTCTTCTGGTCAGTTCAACTGGTGCATCTCATAAGCGACAACACCGTATGTCTCCAACTGTGGACACTAGCGAGGAGGAGGATATGTCGTTATCACAGGTAACAGCTTGTCTGGTTCGTTGACTCCATGGTACACTAGTGTGCCGCAGTCATCTCTGGGTCCCTCTTCGGGAGGGAATATCACTCCTGTTGCCGGGGGAGCGTCTCAGTAACTTCGCACTCCAGAAGATAGTGTGTTAGGGGCCGCTGGACAACGTCTGACAGTACTGGCACATCTCCTCCTCAGCCTTGTCTACCATCATCTTGGGTGTGGGAAAGCCCCCAAAAAAGCCCATGGATGGCGGTTCACTGCGCTCT
>NW_026467218.1:0-11447 GCF_026875155.1 Cherax quadricarinatus
GCCAAGGCCCTTCTGTAGTGCCCTTTATTCTTATGTTTTATAAGAACATAAGAATGTAGGAAAACTGCAGAAGGCCTACTGCCCATACAGGGGGTCCCTTTTCAAAAAGATCTCTAAGATGGGACACTTATGCAGCATATGGGAACTTTTTTCAGAAACTTTTTCCCCCCCCATCTTCACGTCCAAAACAAAGAGGAAGCGTAAGAGAGGAGATATGGGGAACATCCCCCAACCTAGTCGATGTTTCATCCCTCAAACTTGTACAATGTACAAAATAGGCCAAGACGTGGCTTATATTTATATAGGTGAAGCAGGGGGGGGCGGGGCAAGGGTACCATCCACATCAAGTAGGTCTTCGTCAAAGGGAAAAAAACCATTATCACAACTGAACATTCAGCACATGGACGTTACAAAAATCTTCAACCTTTTCAACCCTTTGGACAAGACCTACCGATATGGGTTAAACCCCATACCCCGCCAAATTTTTTACAATTTCTGTTTTTTACCTGGTTTGACACCCTCATACTTTATTAAAATCTCCCTTGTTTATGCCCTCATCCACTTTTACCTTCAATGATATCTCCCTCGTTTCTAAACCCTCCTGTAACTGAACCATGAGGCATTATGGATATCCTACCCCCGCAGAACCCACAACCTGGTAACACCACCTTTCCGCAATAATTTCCCCTTTCCTGCTTTAAAACAACTTGATGAAAAGGGGCTCCCCTCCCCGGGAATCCAACAAACCCCCAAATTTACACTTACTCATCGACAAAAAATATCGCAAACGTCACCCCCTACGCGGGTTCATTACAATGTTACATGCATTTTCACTGTTTTTTGCATTACCACAGGATCATGCTCAGTTACCACAGTGATCATGCCTTTTTTCCCCATGATCATGCTCATTACCACAGTATCACGCCAGTTCCAAACCCCTGATCACTGCTCAGTTACCACATGATCACTGCTCATTACCACAGTGACACTCTCAGTTACCACGTGATCACTCTCAGACCCCCAGTGACACCCTCATTACCACAGTATCACTGCTCTTACCACATGACACTGCATTTTCCACAGTGATCACTGTCATTACCACAGGATCCCTGCTCGTTTTCCAAGTTGATCACTGCTCATTACCACAGGATCACTGCCAGTTACCACAGTGATCCATGCCATTACCCAGTGATCACTGCCATTACCACAGTGATCACTGCTCAGTTACCACAGTGATCACTCCATTCCACAGGACACTCCATTACCACAGTGATCACTGTCATTTTCCACAGTGATCACTGCCATTACCACAGTGATACTGTCATTCCACAGTGATTTACGCTCTTACCACATGACACGCTCATTACCACAGGATCACTGCTCATTACCAAGTGAACTGCCATACCACAGGATCACGCTCTTTTGTTGCTCATTACCACATGATCCTGCCAGTTACCACGTGATCACTGCTCAAACCACATGCCCGCTCAGTTACCCAAAAATACCCAGTACCCCTGCCCGCTCACCTACCACGGTGATCACTGCTCATTGCCACAGTGATAACTCTCGTTACCACAGTGATCCGCTCAGTTTCCACAGTGATACGCCATTCCCCCAAAATGATCACTGCTCAGTTACCAAGTGATCATGCTCATTACCCGTGATCACTGCCCGTTACCCCGTGATCCCGCTCATTACCACATGAACTGCTCATTTACCCCCATGACACTGCTCATTACCACAGTGACACGCTCACTTGCCACTGTCACTGCTCACCTACCACGTGACACTGCTCCCCTTGCCACATGATAACTGCTCAGTTACCACATTGACACTGCTCACTTTCCACAGTGAACAGCTCACTTGCCCCATGATCACTGCCATTACCACAGCGCACGCTCACACCACAGGATCATTGTCAGTTTTCCACAGTGTCACTGCCCCAGTTTCCACATTTAAACTGCTCATTTTCCACAGTGATCACTGCTCACTTTCCCCCGTATCACGCTCAGCCACATGACATGCTCACTTACCACAAGGGTCACTGGGTCACTTACCACATATCACTGCTCCTGCCACAGGAACACTGCTCACTTACAAAAGGACACTGTACTTGCCACATGATCACTGCTTTAGTTAACAAGGGTCATGCTCACTTGCCAAGTGAACCCGCCCTACCACAGGGGCAATGTCATTACCCCAGGGTCACTGCCATTCCACAGTGATCATGCTCTTACCACAGTGATACGCCATTACCACATATCACGCACAGTTAAACCCCTGATCACTGCTCACTCCCAGTGATCACTGCTCACTTGCCACAGTGATCACTGCTCATTACCACATGATCACGCTCACTTCCACAGTGACCGCTCACTTGCCATAGTATCACTGCCCCTTGCCACAGTGACACGTCCTTTTCCCCGTGTCACTGCCACTTTCCACAGTGATCATGCCACTTGCCACAGTGACACTCTCAATTACCCCAGTGTCACTGCCACTTGCCACATGACACGCTTACTTGGCCACGTGATCACTGTCCTTACCACAGTGATCACGCTCACTTGCCACAGGATCCTGCCATTACCACAGGATCACGCTCACTTGCCAAGTGATCACTTCCACTTTAACCCCGTGTCCCGCTCCTTGCCAAGTGATCATGCCACTTGCCACAGTGTCACTCTCACTTCCACAGTGATCACTGCTCACTTTGCCCCATGATCACTGCTACTTGCCACAGTGACACCTCACTTGCCACATGATCACTGCTCACTTTCCACAGTACACTGCCACTTGCCACAGTGATCACGTCACTTGCCCCAGTGACACTGCTCACTTTCCACAGTGATCACTGCTCACTTGCCACAGTGATCACTGCTCACTTACCACGGTGATCACTGCTCACTTTCCCCCATGATCACTGCTCACTTTTCCACAGTGATCCTTCATTACCACGGGACACTGCTCCTTACCACGGGGATCACTGCTCACTTTCCCCAGTGATCCTGCTCACTTTCAACGTGAATCACTGTTCACTTGGCCCCCAGTGATCACTGCTCACTTACCACGGTGATCACTGCTCACTTGCCACAGTGATCACTGCTCAGTTACCACAGTGATCACTGCTCACTTGCCACAGTGATCACTGCTCACTTGCCACAGTGATCACTGCTCACTACCGAGTGATCACTGCTCCGCTACCCCAGTGATCACTGCCCTACCACATGATCACGCTCACTTGCCACAGTGATCACTGCTCAGCTACCACAGTGATCACTGCTCACTTACCAAAATGATCACTGATCATTCCCCAGTGACACTGCTCATTTTTCCACGTGATCAGGGGTCAGCTACCACGTGATCACTGCTCACTTGCCACAGTGATCACTGCTCACTTGCCACAGTGATCACTGCTCACTTGCCACAGTGATCACTGCTCAGTTACCACAGCGATCACGCTCCTACCACATGATCATTGCCTTTTAAACCCCAGTATCACTGCTCAGTTTCCACAGTGACACGCTCAATTTCCACAGTGATCACTGCCATTTTCCACAGTGATCACTCTCACTTTCCACAGGTTCACTGCCACTTACCACAGTGATCACTGCTCACTTACCCCATGACACTGCTCACTTTGCCACAGGATCACTCTCAGTTACCACATGACACGCTCAATTGCCACAGTGATCACGCTCACTTGCCAATGATCACTGCTCATTTTCCACAGGAACACGCTCCCCCTTGCCACATTTTTTCACTGCTCACTTCCACAGTGATCTTGCTCACTTGCCACAGGGACATGCTCACTTACCACAGTGATCCGCCACTTTCCACAGTGACACGCTTACTTGCCACAGTGATCACTGCTCACTTACCCCAATACACGCTCACTTGCCAAGGACACGCTCGTTACCACAGGGTCACGCTCACTTGCCCCTGTCACGCTCATACCACGGTGCACTGCTCACTTGCCACAGGATCACTGCTCACTTGCCACAGTATCACTGCTCCCTTACCACATGATCACGCCATTTTGACAGTGACACGCTCACTTCCACATGATCACTGCTCACTTGCCCCGTGATCACTGCTCCTTGCCACGTGATCACTGCCCTTGCCACATTTATCACGCTCCTTTCCCCCGGGTTTTGGAATACCTCTCACTTCCACAGTGATCACTGTCACTTTCCACGGTGATCACTTCCACTTGCCCCCAGTGATCACTCTCACTTGCCACATGATCACTGCCACTTTCCCCAGTGTCACTGCTCCTTGCCCAGTGACACTGCTCACTTTCCACTGATCACTGCTCACTTTCCACGGTGATCACGCTCATTTTTCCCCGGATCCTGCTCACTTCCACAGGATCACTGCTCACTTTCCACAGTGATCACTGCTCACTTTTCCTCCCCACATGATCCTGCTCACTTTCCACATATCACTGCTCATTTTTCCCAAATGATCACTGCTCATTGCCACATGATCATGCTTTTACTTGCCAAGTGATCACGCTCATTACCACATGATCACGCCACTACCCCAGGACACTGCTTCTTTCCCAAGTGATCACTGCTTACTACCACAGTGATCACTGCTCATTACCCAGTGATCACTGCTTACTTTCCCCCGTGATCATGCTTACTTACCACAGTGATCACTGCTCACTTGCCACAGTGACATGCCACTTGCCACAGGGAGAAATTTTTTCCCCGGGAGCCTTTATGCAAAACTCACTTTTATATAAAAAAAAAACTTTGGGTTTTTAAAAAAATTTGAGATTATAATAAGTCCGCTTTGGGCCAAACAAGTCACACTAAAACACGAAAAGGGGTTTGGGGCCGAATATAGGGGGAAGGAGGACAGGGACGGAAAAGAAAAACGAAGGAAAAAGAAATGGGATTAGTCTAGAGTAATGCTGGGAGTGGTGGATTGTAGTAGTAAGTAGAGGGAATAGGTAGTGGCACAAGAGACAGACAGGGGGGTGAACCGGCATTGGTGAGTATAGTAGTAGTAAAAGTAGTAGTAGCAGTAGTAAAAGTAGTAGTAGCATATAATATAGAGTAGCATATAATATAGTAATCATTAATAGTAGTGTACAGTAGTAATAGTAGTAGTACATATAATAGAGTATAGCAGTAGTAAAAATAGATAGCAGTATAATAATAGCAGTTAATATAGTAGTAGCAGTATAAATAGTAAACAGTAGTAATAGATAGAGCTAGTAAAAGTAGTAGAGCGTATAATGTAGTAGTAGCATAGTAATAGTTAGTAGCAGTAGTAATAGTAGTAAAAGTAAAAGTAATAAAGTTTGTAGTAATTTGTAATAGTATAGCAGTAGTAATAGTATAGAGAAATAGTATAGTAAACATAGTAAAGTATGGAGCAGTAGTAATAGAGTCAGTAGTAAAGTAGTAGTAGAGTATAATAGTATAGTAGCATATAAAATAGTAGTACATAGTAATAATAGTAGATAGTAAAATATAGTACATATAAAAAGTAGTAGTAGCAGTATAATATAAATTTTGCAGTAAATAGTATAGAGCAGTAGTAATATAAATAGTAGCATTAATAGTAGTAGTGCTAGTAAAGAGTATACAGTAGTAATAGTAAGTACAGTAGTTAGTTAGAAATAGTAAATAGCAGTAGAATAAGTATATTAGTAAAAATAGTATAGTAGAAATTTAATAGTAGTATAGTATAGTAGTAAAATATAGTATAGTATTAGTAGTGTATAGTAGAAATGGGAGAAAATAGTATATATAGTATAATAGTGTATAGTATAGTAGAATAGTATATTGTAAGTAGTAGAGAAAAGTAGTATAAAATATAGTAGTAGTATAGAGAGTTAGTAGTAGTAGTAGTAGTAAGTAATAGTAGTATTTTAATAGTAGTAGTAATAGAAAGTTGTAGTATAGTAAAGATATTTTAGTATTAAAAGTAGTAGAAATAGTATAGTAATAGTAGTAGTAGTAAAAATAGAGTAGTAATATAGAAAGTATAGTAATAGTAGTAGTAGTAATAGTAAGTAATAGTTAGTATATTTGTAGTATAGTAGTAGTAGTAAATAATAGTAGTAGTAATTAGTAGTAGTAGTAAGTAATAGTAGTATATAGAGTTTGTAGTAGTAGTAGTATAATAGTAGATAAAGGGGTGAAGCAGCTGGCTGACAAAAGTTCCCAAAATTTTAAAGTCTTTATACACTAATTTTTTTTCAAGAGTTAAGAGGGCCAGGGGGAATTAAAGAGATTCTTGGGGTTGGTAAGTAAAACTAGTTTTTACAAATAAAAATAAAAGTTTTCACAAGATCAAATTTAAAAAAATATACCAAGTAGTAGGTTCCAAAGTACCTAGGGGACGCCTGTATCTTAAGGAATATAAGAATATACAGGCACAGAAACCGTGCGGAACAATATACGGGCACAGTACCGTACTAAAAATTAAAAAGGCACGTACCGTGACGGGAAAATATACAGGCACAGTACCGGATGGAACAATATACAGGCACAGTCCCGTGACTGGACAAATACAGGCACAGTACCTGACGGGAACAATATCGGGCACATACCGTGACTGGAACAATATACAGGACAGTACCGTGACGGAACAATATACAGGCACAGACCGTGACTGGAACAATAACGGGCCAGTACCGTGACTGGAACAATAACGGGCACAGTACCGTACGGAAAAATAATGAAAAAAACGTAAATACGACAAATTTCTTTGTTAATGGTTTGTTGGTGTGTGTGGGGGTTGGGGGGTTTTGTGTGGTGTGTGTGTGTGTGTGTGAGTGTTGTGTGTTGTGCGGGTTTTGTAATTGTTTGGGTGGAGAGGGGTCAGTGTGAGAGATCATACACCCACACCAGGGGGAAACCCAGATCAGGGCATTATTTCAGTTCCACTTTCATGTGGGGCCACCTGCTACCCCACCCCCCCCCACCCCCCGCTCACACGCAGCCCCCCACCCCGTCGCCCCCATCAACCCCCACCCCCACCTCCCTTTCCTGCCTATCACTCAACTCAATTAAAATTTGCCATACCTGAATGGCAACCATACAACACACTACCCAACAACCCACACTACCCATACAACACACTACCCATACAACACATACCCATACAACACCACTCATACAAAACACTACCCATCAACCACTACCCAACAAACAAAAAACCCATACAACACACTACCCATACAACACACTACCCATACAACACCTACCCAACAACACCATCCTACAAAAAACCCACCCATACAACACACTACCCATACAACACACTCCCATACAACACCTACCCTACAACACACACTCATACAACACACACCCATACAACACACACCCTCAAAAACACTACCCATACAACACACTACCCATACAACACACACTACCCATACAACAACACCCATACAACACCTACCCATACAACACACACTCATACAAAACCTACCCCAACAACACACTACCCATACAAAACACTACCCATACAACCACACCCCAAAAACACACTACCCATACAACACACAAAACCCAAAACACACCCCCTAAACACACTACCCATACAACACACTACCCATACAACACACTACCATACAACACACTCCATACAACAACTACCATACAACACACTACCCTACAACACACTACCCATTACAACACACTACCATACAACACACTACCCCTACAACAAACTACCCATACAACACCTATCCATACAACACAACCTAAAAAAACCCCTACAACCACTACCCCTACAACACACTACCCCTACAACACACTACCATACAACACATACCCATACAACACACTACCCCTACAACACCACCCCTAAACACCTATCCATACAACCACTACCATACAACACACACCATACAAAACACTACCCATACAAAAAATACCTAAAAAAACTACCCATACAACACACTACCCATACAAAACACCACTCATACAACACACTACCCATACAACAACTACCCCTACACAAAACTACCCATACAACACACTACCCATAAACACACTACCATACAACCACTACCCATACAACCACTAAACCCCTACAAAACCTACCCCTACAACACACTACCCTACAACCACACTCATACAACCACTAATACAACACCTACCCTACAACCACTACCCATACAACCAAATACCATACAACACACACCCATACAACACACTACCCATAAAAACACACTCCAACAAACATTACTCATACAACACCTACCCATACAAAACACACCATACAACACACTACCCATACAACCAAAAATACCCATACAACACACTTTCCCAACAAAACCCCTAAACCCCTACAACACACTACTCATAAACACACTACCCATACAACCAACCCATACAACACACTACCCATACAACACACATCCATACAACACATTTCTCATACAACACCTACCCATACAACACACACCCATACAACACACTATCCATACAAAACCCTTACCATACAACACACTACCCATACAAAACACTACCCAACAACACACTACCCTACAACACCTACCATACAACACATTTCCATACAACACACTACTCAACAAAAACTACCCAACAACACCTACCTACAACACATTTCTCATACAACACACACCCATACAACCACATCCATACAACACACCCATACAAAACACTACCCCTACAACACACACTCTAAACCCCAACCCACCCACACAACCACACTACCCCCCACAACACACACTATTCAACAACACACACTACCCATACAACACACACACACCCATACAACACACCACCCACAAAACACAACTCCCATACAACACACACTACCCAACAACACACACTACCCCCAAAAACACACTACCCCCAACAACACACACCCAAAACAACACCTACCCAACAAAAACACTACCCATACAACACACACACTACCCATACAACACACACTACCCTACAACACATACCCTACAACACCACTACCCATACAAAAAACACTACCCTACAAAACACCCCAACCCATACAACACACACACCCCAAAAACACACCTACCCATACAACACACTACCCATACAACACCACTCCCCCTACAAAAACACTACCCCCAACAACACACCACCCATAAACACACAACTACCCCAAAAACACACACTACCCATACAACACACACCCATCAACACGCACAAACCCTTTTTTAAACCACACAAACCCACAAAACACACCTACCCATACAACACCCACACCCAACAACACACACCCAAAACCCAACAAAAACCCCTACCCAACAAAACCCCACACCCATCAAACACTACCCACACAAAAAACACACTACCCACACAACACACACTATTCAACAAAACACACTAAACCTACAACACACCTACCCATACAACACACACAACCCATACAACACACACTACCCATACAACAAACAACCCATACAAAACCACTACCCATACAAAACCCCCACACCCACACAACAACACTACCACACAAAAACACTACCCCCAACACACACCCACCCACACAACACCACTACCCACACAACACACACACCCACCAACACACACTACCCCCCAACCACACACCCAACAACCCACTATTCATACAACACACACTCCCTACAACACACACTAAAAACCCTACAACACACCACCCCATACAACACACACTACCAAACAACACCACACCCCTACAACACACCCACCCACACAACACCCCACACCCACACAAAACACACTACCCCCACAACACACACTACCCACACAACACACACTATCATACAACACACACTACCCATACAACAACCCCCTCCCAACAACACACACTACCCAAAAACACCACTACCCATACAAAAACCCACTACCCATACAACACACTCACCCATACAACACACACTACCCATACAACACACACTAAAACCCCTACAACAACACCCCATACAACCACACACCCACACAACACACACTACCCTACAAAACACACTACCCATACAACACACACACCCAACAACGCACACTACCCATACAACCACACTACCCATCAAAAACACACACCCATAAACACAACTACCCATCACACACACTACCCACACAACACCACTACCCCCAAAAACACACACACCCAACAACACACACTACCCAACAAACACACTACCCACACAACACACACACCCACACAACACACAAAACACAACACACACTACCCAACAACACACACTACCCAACAACACACACTACAAAACAAAAACTTCATACAACACACATACCCATACAACAACACTACCCATAAAAAACACACCCCCAAAACAAACAACCCCCCAAAAACACTACCCACAACACCACTACATACAACACACACACCCATTACAAAAACACACCCACAAAACACACATACAACAAACACTACCAAAACAACACACACTACCCCTAAACACACACTACCCATACAAAACCACACCCAACAACACACACTACCCCACAAAAAAATACCTACTCTACAACACAACTACCAAAACAACAACACCATCCAAAAACACATTTCCCCCAAACCATTAAACCCAAAAACTGCAATTTTTCCCCCACTTTTTTAAATTAACAAACAAAATGAAAGGTAAAAAATTTCAAATTTTATTTTTTAACAAGTTATTCTAATTTTTTCACACTTTGTAACTAACAACCCAAGAAATCCCCCCTTTAAACTTGTCAAACTTTTAGTTTTGAAATTGGGGTTATTTTAAAATTTTTTACTGTATTAAATTTGATTTAATAAAAGAAAATATTAAATTTTTGGGGTTTTTTAAAAATTTTGTAGTTTGTAAGTTATGGGGGTAGTTGAGAAAATATTGGGTAGTATTTGTAAATAGTAGTAGTTTGTGGGTGGGAGTAGTATTTGTATATATATATTGGTAGTATATATATATATCAGTATGGTGGTAGTGGGAGTAAGAGTATATAGATATAGGTTAGTGGGATAGTAGTAGTAGTATAGTAGTTGGTGGGGGTGGTATAGTATAGTAGTAAAAGTAAGTAGTAAAATAGTAGGTGTTAAGTAGTAGTAGTAGTAAAAGTTGTGTAGTATAGTAGTAGTAATAGTATATAGTGGTGGAGTGTAGTAAATTTGTATGTATAGTATATAAATAGTTGTGGTTAGTGGTTGGGGGTATAGAGTAAGAGAATAGAAGTGAGTTGGTAGTATAGTTTGTAGTGTTTAGTAGTATATAGTAAAGTAGAGTAGTAGTGTGTGGTATAGTAGTAGTAGTAAGTATATTAGTTTAGTGGGGGTAGTAAGAATAGAGTATAAAGTTTAGTAGTATAGTAGTAGTGTGGGGGGTATATAGTAGTAAATAGTATTTTGGGTGGGGGTGGTAGTAGAGTATAGTAGTATAAAAGTAAGTAGTAGTAGAAGTATTGGGAGGTTGGGGAGGATAGTGTTGGTAGTATAGAGTAGTTGTAGTTTGTAGTATTTGT
>NW_026467219.1:0-13300 GCF_026875155.1 Cherax quadricarinatus
TGGTGTGGTAGATGGTTGTTGTGTTGTTTAGTGTTTTACCACCAGTGTGTAAGTGCAAGTTTATACAGTACAAGATTAGATTTTGCCACCGAAGTGGCTAGTTTATCGTGCACCCCATATCCATCCTGTGGACGACAGCGCAAGAGCATATGATTACACAAAAGGCCAAATGTACACCTGTTAACCCCAAAAGGGTTAACAGGTGTACATTTGGAGTTATGTCTACAGTTCACTTATCTGTTACAAGCAAATTTAGGATCCATAGCAATTGTACATTAATTCCTTTTTCCCGTATTTTTTAGTATCTATACCTCCCTTCTCCACTGAGTCATTATATGAGTCAAGAGCCTTCAGTGATGACATAGATTCAGTAATGATGATAGAGTCAAGCTCAATGTCATAAGCTAGCTTTAGCGCCATTAGGATGGCAAACAATTCACTTTGCAGTATAGACACCCAGTTGTTAATTCTTATGCCTAACTCAACAAATTTATTATCGTTCTTAACTAGGGAGGTGACAACACGAGCAGATGCAGCCCTGCCAGAAGATCTGCTTAGATCCGTCAGTGTATATAACTTGTGTAACTTACTACTACCAGCTAGGCGAGAAATTTCCTCTTGAGCAGTTGCTTGAACAAGTGTTTTGAGGAAGGACTTGCAGGCATGTAATATTAAATGAACACATCTTCCATGGAGGGTGAAATGTCTTGTTGTCTACAGTGATACAGGTCATGAAGGTTATAAAACTTAATATAATTGCATGTTTTCACAACCCATTTAGATCTTTGTGTATTTACTTCTAGACATTTAATAAGATTCATAGTCACTGTGTCTGGTCCATTTCTTACATTCTAATACCGACTATAGTATTACTCAAATAATCTTCTCACTGATACTAGAAATACCTAAGAAACCTTTGTAGACTTGGGACAGCCAAGAATAATTCTGAGAGCTTCATTTTGCATTAACTCCAAAGGTCGGAGAGAACTTTCTCTAACTAAAATAAACCCAGGGGAGCAGCATGATCAATTAAGTACCTAACATAGGCTATATACATCATTCTCACGATTCTCACATTAACACCATAGTTGGGGTTGTAGCCAGCAACAGCTTAATCATAATTAGCCTATCTTTGCATTCTTATTTCCTTGTGGTATGGTGGATTTATTGAAGGTTACATGTACACTAAGATATCTGTAAAATTTAACGTAGCTAATGTTTTCACCCTGCAGACACATGGGTGGGGAAAGTCGTTTGCTTGTCAATATCTTTGTTTTAGAGGAAGATATGATGAGGCCTAATCGATTACATATTGAACTTCATTAAGAATGGTATTCATCTTCTTATGCCCTGTTTATGGATCTTATTGAGGTCGAAAGATTCAGAACTTTTCTAATCCGTATTTGTTTTTGTTTTCTGTCTAGGGGAGATTTCCCTCTTACGTCTCTTAATCATTTTGTTTGTTGTTAATCAAGACTTTTTAATAATTCGACCATAAGAGGGATGGCAGGGATGTGGAGGAGGATATGAAGGATGGGTCGGGGAGAAAGATTGTGGAAGGACAGAGAAAAAGGTAAGAAAAATTACCTGGAGTAACCACTTTGGGTGTGTTTCAAGCGAGTCGGTTTTGTCACATAATGACGAGTTTCACATCAGATATAATGCAAAATGGTCTTCTTGTATTATAAAACATTCAAAATGCAACGCAGATCATGTATAATTTTTCTGATGTAAATATTACTTTATGGTATATTGTTTGTAGATTGGCCAATCTTACAGATAAATCTATTCCTCATGGTGTAAGTGTCTGTGTGTGAGTGCGCCAGCTCCTATTTGTGTTTGATTGCCCGTTTGTAGCTACAAGAGCTGAGCTCTCGTGATATACCGTCTTCAGTACTGAATTTGTTATTTAATTTTTAAATTCTCATAGTTGTAGTACCTTCTCTTCATATTATAGCTCATCCTATTGTTCTACTTCTCTGTGTGTGAAGATAAACCGTTTAGTATCCTTTCTACATTGCACTCTCCATAGTTTACATCTATTCTCGGGTTCTCCCTGTTGTTGATTCTAAACAAATTTTTAATCCGTTTTCTCTTAACCCGTCATGTTCTTACACGCGGTTACCATGTAGTCTCAGCCAACGACTGTGCTTCATTGTTTTCAGACTTTCTTACTAATTTTCAGACTTTCATACTAACACTTTTATGTTCCGGGAGCCATTTAGTAATATTTTCAATGTCCTTATATTTTTACGTACTTAGACCACACTGCGCGCTGTAACTTTGTCTTAATTAAGGTGCTTAACGGTCTTTTTTCCAGGTGTCTCTATTCATATACTGATGGCTGTGTTTAAAGTTAGCCAGTATCGCTGGAGTTTCTTATGGCCTGTTGCATGGATCTTACAGCGACAATTATATATAATATATATAAAATATATACTATTATTATATATATATATATATATATATATATTATATATATATGCAATAAGATCACAGTAAACAGGTGATTTTAAAATATGCAAAACAACCACTGTGAAAGAGGAGTGAAATTCCAAGCGCTTTCGTGATTAGTTTTGATGTTACTTCCTTGTTTACGAAAGTTCCTGTTGATGATTTATTAAGTTTCTTATCTGAAGAACTCGTTAATTATGATTTACTATTACCAGTTCCTACCATCATTAAACTTATTAAACTTTGCATTGTTGATGCAAAATTTGTATTTAATGATAAGTTTTACACTCAGAAATTTGGTATGGCAATGGGAACTCCTCTTTCTCCTGTTCTTAGTAATCTATACATGGAATTTTTTGAAACAAGATTGCTTAACACATTCCTCCCTAATAGAGCAAAATGGTTCATGATATTTTATGTCTTATGCCCAAGAATGTAGATATACACCATTTCTTTGGCAAATTAAATAGCTTAGCCTATTCTATAAACTTTACTGTTGAGTTTGAGGAAAATAACTCTTTGGCCTTTTCTAGATGTTTTTAATTATTAAGAGCAATAAGGAATTCAAATTTAAAATTTACAGAAAACCTACAAATAACTGTTCCTATGTACACTATTATTCTTCCCATCAAGATAAAGTTAAACTGTCTGTTTACTCATCAATGTTTTTGAGAGCTTTACGTATTTGTAGTCCAGAGTTCATAGATGAAGAAATATCCAAAATTTATGAAATACCCAAATGATCTGAAATACCGAAAAATGTAATTGATAATCATTTAAAATGCTAAAAATACTTTTTAAAAATCCAAAATGGGACAACCAACCTTATTCAACTAAAAATATGTTGGTTCTCCCTTACCATGAAACTTGGTTGATATACCTTCTCTTTTAAGACTTTTAATGTTGAAGTTGTATTTTAAAAATCTTGATACAGTAAAAAAACTTTTGATGAAGAATTCCCCCCAAAATGCTGACGGATGTGTCTATAAGATTTCCCTTGTAAAATTTGCGATAAAAATTTATTACGGTCAGACTGGTTAAAAGTCTCGAACTTAGATTAAAAAAAACATAAATATAGCATTAGAACTGGACAAGATTCCATGCTCTATTTATTCATGTGAGGACTTTAACCATCCAATTGATTTTCAAAAAGTTTAGAAAGTTGTATCAAGCAAGTCCATGGTTGACAGAAATATAATTGAATCTTGTTTCATAAAAGCAGTTTTGACAATAATATGAATATTTCCTTAGGTTTGTATATAATTAAATTCATTTATAATTAATAAAATTTGGTTAGAGTTTAATAATACATTGGGGCAAATAATAAGCCTTATTTCTTTGGGGAGATGATTTTCTGGTGGGTTGTCGTGAGGACCTGTTAGTTGGACCAGCGGACCCACTGCAGGTGTTCCTCTTTTCTTATGAGTCCGGTATTGTCCCCCGTCAGGTGTTTCTTTGTTGTGGGAGTTGACTGTGAGGTGTGGTCTAAGCCCTTTAATTGCCTTCCTTTGATGTATTACTTTCATAGTTCCTTGACAAATGTGAGTAGTCACGAAAGCGCTTGGATTTCACTACTCTTTCACAGTGGTGTTTTGCTATAATATATATATATATATATATATATATATATATTATATATATATAATATATTATATTATATATATATATATATATATATATATATATACATAATATTCCCACTTCAGTCTCCCTCGCTTCCAATCTCATTTTTCACAATTTTTTTTAATTAATTTTGTTTTAAAATCCTTTCATATCCTTTACATAACATTTAAAATTTTGATTGAATTTCATCATCCGTCATCCCATTTGTTACATTATCTAATCATTTACCTTGAATTTACAGCCCCTAATTACATCATATTTTCAATACGATTTATGTGTCATTAACAAACAGTCCATAAAGTTTTTATTCCTTTTGCTAAATCATATATATAATATATATATATAAAATATATTATATATATATATATATATATTATTATATATATATCAGCGATCGCAGCAGGATCTTGATTATCATCAAATATTGACCCAAAAAAATTATATATCCATTTGATATTTAATCCTGTAGATTTGTTTTCCGTAATAGCAATCGTAGAAAACCTCACTTTAATTAATTTTCCATCACCTCTCATTTATCCTCATCTTCTTTCCTTTATTTCTTACATTTTCTGTTCTCATCTTTTCTCATTTCGTCTCACTTTCTCTCATTTATCCCTTTACCCCATATCATTTCTCACTAGTTTTGTTAGGAAGCAGGACAAATGTTTCCTGACGTGAATCTTGCCATATAATAACCCGCCACTGGAGCTTCTGGTCACCTGACTGAAGCCTTTCACCGGAAGGCTTTGTCAAGTTCTTTTCGTATCCTTGCTTGATTTTTCTCATCTGAATTTTTTCTAGTGTGAGTGCTGTAGCCTGACTACCCTCTTCTCTAGTATGGAATTTCCTGTCGTCTACCGTGATTATTCTTCATTTATCTTTCAACCTTATCACCTGGCTCTTCACAGCAAATTTTCTTGTGTAATTATGAGCAAGTGTTCTGTTTTAGTTTTTTCTGCTATATAATTTAAAAAAAAATTTGTCTCAACATTCTTATCAATCCATAATCATCCCTAACTCCTCTTACTACTTCTTTGTTTTCTTCTATTCTCTGTTCTCTGTATTTCTTCTCTGTTCTTTACTCCCTTGTTCCGACCACCATGCAACACAGGCGATTCTTTATTTTGCATGTCTTCTTTACATGTCTAATTTAAATCTTTCTTTCATCTCACACCAGTTTGTATACTCTTTCCATAATCTGGTGAGCTGTCTTCCTTTTCACTTTCGTTTTCAAGTGGAATTCTCTTCTGTTATGGTTTTAGGTTCTCCCATGACATTTTTCTTCCCATTCCCACTTGTAATAGAGAATCAGAGCTTAGCAATGAGTACTTACATCCAATTATATCCTAGAATCAGTTTTCCAATATGTACTTCATTTAGAGTGAATATCGAGCCAAGTCTTGACGACTCATTCTCACATCTCAGTCTTGCAGATTTCCTCATATATTGGCTCGTTATGTTTTCCATTACTGTCTCTTTTTCCATTACTTTCCTCTCTATTTTTTTTGGGGGGGTGGCCATGCGGATCCGGTTTTCCCGTTCACTCTTTCTAGGACTGAAAGCCTCCTCGAACAGTAGAGCTGCTGTTGCCTTGCCCTCTGTGCAGCTGTCTTCAAGATGGCGAAACATCTACGAATAAAGACACCCAGATGTCGCACATGTATCTAATTCTTTATCCTGTCGGTAATGTATACAATTCATGGACAGGATGCTTGTTGCTAATCTCTTGTCTCTCTTACTTCCTTTTCAAACCTTCTGTTCAGTCTTCATGTTTGATTTCTTTCCAGTTCAAGCTCACGGGACTGCCTCTCGACTCTCCAAATTTCCTGCCTTTTTTCTTTTCAGTTCTATAAATTGTGTCTTTTTACTGTATGACTGTCTAATCTGATCCAGCAAATCTGTTCCAGTTAATCTGTGCACTGCTGCCTGACGCTCAAGAAATGCGTCCAACGTCCATGGCATTGTCAATCTACCTATGTGCGTATGTGTATGCGTGTGTGCTTCATGTCTTGGCGTGTGTGTGTGTGCGTGTGTGCGCGTGCAAGCCGTTTTTCGTGCGAGCGCGTTGTGCGCGAGCGCTCGCACATGTATTCTAGTTTACTTACCTAATTATTTAATTTCCAGTCTGCTGAGGCTCCAGCAAAGTTAGGGAAGAGAAAAAAAACTGTCACGAAAACTCTTTACATCTAACGTTTTAAATTTTTACTTTTATCAACTGTTGCACGTTTTTCACCCGCTTTAGTTTGCTCTTGTTGTGTATCTTTCTCAGTGTTTAGCTTTTGTTACTCTTCTACTCCCTCAGTTAATTACCTTTCGTTTTTCTTTTCTTTGTCAGGGTCTACTTTCTTGTTACTCATCTTAGTCTCTTACTTCTTAGTCCACGCTTCTTTTTTCCCCCCATTGTTTTGGCTTTTGTTACGCATCTCTTTCTTTTGGACATTTCTTCCCCAGTCTTTAGGGTTTTTCTACTTTTCTTTCCCATATTAAGAGACTTTTCTCTTGTAAATGTACGAAAAATGGGAAACCATAAATTTGGGAAATCCAATTTTTAAGCAGAATTTTTTTAACTTATCTGTGTTTCGTTTTATACAAATTTAATTTTTTAAAATTTTGGGGCCCGGGTTTTTTTCCCCCTTTTGGGAAAAAGTTTGTTTGTATTTGCTGGTTTAGCTTTTGGAACTTTCAAACTCCCTCTGAATTTAAAAAAAAGGCTTTTATTTTCCCTTTGGAAGGGGGTTCTAACCTTGGGTGACCAATCTTACCGGTTTTTCCCCCCTTAGCCCAAACGGCCTTCTTTTTTCCCCATTTGGCTTTTTGGTAGTTTCCCTTTTTTTTGACCCCCCCCCCCCCCCCCACCACTTTCAAAAAACTTTTTTTTAAATTTTAAAAAAACCCTTTTCCCCCTTGAAATGTAGGAAAAAAAGGGGAAAAAAAAAAATTGGAAGTTCCAAAATTTTTTTTTTTTTTTAAAAAAGAATTTTTTAAAAAAAATTTTTTTAAATTGGGGGTTTTGTTTTTAAAAAATAAAATTTTTATAAAAACATTGGGGGGGGGGTTTTAAGGGGGGGGCCCCATTGGGGGGAAAGGGGAATTTTTGGAGGGAAAGGGGGGAAAGGGGAGGGAAAGGGAGGGGGGGGATGGGGGGAATTTAGGAAAAGGGGGTGGGGGGAATTTAAAAAAAAAAAAAGGGGGGAAAGGGAGGGTTGGGAGGGGGGGATGGAGGGGGGGGGTTTTTTTAAAGGGCAAAAGGGGGTTTTTAAGGGAAGGGGATTTGGGGGGACAGGGGGGGGAAAAGGGGGAAAAGGGGGATGGAAAGGGGTTGGGGGGAATAAAATAAAAAATAAAATAAAAATAAAATAAGGGAGGGGGAAATGGAGGGGAAAAAAAAAAGGGGGTTTTTAATGGAAAAAAAAAGGGGGTTTAAGGGGGAAATTTTTTTTTTTTTGGGGGGAAAAGGGGGTTTTGGAAAGTAAAAATTTTAAGGGGGGGGGAAAGGATAAAAAATTTTGGAGGGGCGGGGGATGGGGGGAAAAGGGGATGGGGGGAAGGGGGGAGGAGGGAGGGGGGGAAAGGGGGGGATGGAGGGGAGGGGGGATGGAGGGGGGGGGAAAGGGGGGAGGGGGGGGGGGAGGGGGGGAGGGGGGAAGGGGAGGGGAGGGGGGATGGAGGGGGGGGGGGGTTTGGAGGGGGAGGGGGATGGAGGGGAGGGGGGGAAAGGGGAGGGGGAGGGGGGGGGGGGTTGGAGGGGAGGGGGGATGGAGGGGGGGGGATGGAGGGGGGGGGGGGAAAGGAGGGGGGGGGGGGTTTGGAGGGGGGGGGGGGTT
Organism: Cherax quadricarinatus; assembly: GCF_026875155.1. Classification (NCBI taxonomy): domain Eukaryota; kingdom Metazoa; phylum Arthropoda; class Malacostraca; order Decapoda; family Parastacidae; genus Cherax; species Cherax quadricarinatus. The sequence continues at coordinate 7,902 of NW_026467219.1, forward strand.
TGGAGGGGAGGGGGTTTGGGGGGAGGGGGGGGGGAAGGGGGGGAAAGGGTGGAGGGGGGGGGGGATGGAGGGGAGGGGGTGGAGGGGGGGGGATGGAGGGGAGGGGGGGGGATGGGGGGGGGGGGGAAATGGAGGGGAGGGGGATGGAGGGGGGGGGGATGGAGGGGAGGGGGAGGGAGGGGAGGGGGAAATGGAGGGGGGGGGGAAAAACCAAGATGTAAAAAGGGAAGAAATAAAAAAAATTTTTATGGTACGAATAGGGAAAAATTTTTTAATTTGGGTATCTGGGAAAGGCCTTTTTTTTAAAATTTACTCTGAGGGAGGTGGGGAAAAAGTCAGGGGGGTTTGTGGGCGCTATTTTTCTTAATTTGGGGTTTGGGGGGAATTGTATGGCATTTTTTGGGCAGAAAAAAAAAGGGTTTTGGGAAATTTGGGGAGAAATTTTGGGTTAAAAAAAAAATTTTTGGCAAATTTATTTTATATTAGATTAGAAGGGTAAAAAATTGTGATGGTAATTTTGGGAGGGCCCACTGTGTTGCAATAAAGAAAAAAAAAATATTCAATAAAAAATAAAAGGAAAATAATTTTTGCATTGAAACCCAAAAAAAAAATTCATAGTTAGAAATTTTGACAAAAATTATAGAATCCACACCAAAAAAAATCGAAAACTTTTAATTATGTGAAAAAATTTTTTTTGTAAGTTGTGTTTTTTTTTGGGAAAATATTTGGGCGTATACCGGGAAAGGGTTTTTTGGGGGTCAACGCCCCCCCCCGGGCCGGGGGTGACCGGGCTCATTTTTTTTTTTTAAAGTTCAGTTCTTCCAAAGGGTTTACACAGTGGTTTTTTTGGTGTTCCCAAAAGATCCCGGGACCCCCGAAGACCGGAGCCCAAAAACCAATTTCTTTTCAGAAAAAATTGACACGCTGATTTTTTAAAATTTTCAGTTGTAAAAAGAAATTTTTACACAAAAGCTCTGTTTCGGGAAGTGTTTTGGAAGTGACCTCTGACACTGCCCTAACCCTTCGGGACATCCCCCAGTTTTGTGAGGTGATAAAAAGCCGGGGAAAATTTACGGTTTTCGTACATCAATTTTTCCCACAGTTCGAACACCACCTATTAACCAATGAAGCATGGGGGTTTTCCACTGCGCTATCTTTCCCCCTTCGTCCCCAAAACCTTTTTAAAAACGAACCCCAAGCCTCAGCCTCCCCAACGATGCTACCCAAATTTGAACCAAATTTAACGCCTGTCTCCTGTTTACAGTTGGGAAAACATAAGCAGCAAGTGTAAGGGGTTTTCCCTTTGTTTTTCTTCCTGTCTGAAAATTTCAAAACCGGGGAGCCATTTGTTTTGACCCGACCCATTTCCCCCACAAGTACAGGAAATTTCATTGTCAAAATCTGTAATACATGTAGTTTATACAGTTTTTCAACATTTTTCCCTAAGTAGGGATACTGTCACAGCTTCTTCCCCCCCACAGGGGAAATTTTTTCGACTTTTTTCCCAGGGGCTCATAAATCTTCCGCAAAAAGTTTTATTTTCTCCCCCCGGTTTTTTCTTTCCCGGGAAAACTTGACTTTTTTTGCTTTTTTTTTACAATTTTCTGTTACGTTTTTTTCTTTCTCCCATGTGTCTTGACTCTCTCCTTGGGGTTTTTACCCCTCATTGTTTTGTTTTCCTTTCTCCACAGTGTTTTCCTTATCCCTGTTTTCAATTTTTGGTCGCTTTAGTTTTTTTTTTTTTTCTTTGTGTCTTGCTTCTCTTTTTTTTGGTTTTTTTTTTTTTTCCCTGTGTTTTTTTTTTTTTTCCTATTTTTTTTGACTTTTCTTTCTGTGTTTTTTATTTTTCACACCAACTGCTGCACGGTTGTTTTGCTTTGAAAAAAACTTTTTTTTCCCGTTCCCGCTTTATCTCCTTTTGGGGTTTTCCTGTTTTCCGTTGTATCTCTGCTTTTTATTGATCTCGTTTTTCTACCAGACAGCAGACACACACAGGGGCAACACACACACACACAAATTTATTTTTATATTTTATATATTTATATATATATATATATATATATAAAAAAATTTTTTTTATAAATCTCATATTTCATCAAAAGGGAAATTAACTCCCTTTTTTTTGGGTTTACCTGGGTTTGTCTTTGGTCCCTTAAAAAAATATCAACTTTCATAGGTTTATTTAAAAAAAATTTTCACCCCCAGACAAGAATTACTTTAATCCTTAAAAATAGTGATTAAAGCAAAAATTCCCCAGCTTACATACGCTGAAAAACTTATATTTTCTGGGTACAAACCTTTAAATTTTTTTTTTCAGGGCTATGAGAGAGGGAAAAAACAGTTTAGCCTGGGCAGCTCTTCCCTTTTTATGTTCTCCCGCCTCATGGCTATTTATACTCTCTGCTACCTTTTCTTCCCCCTCCCTTTTAACTTCCTTTTTATATCTTTGGGGAAAAAATTAAATTCCCATTGTTTTTTTTAATTTTTTTTTTGGGTCCCTTTTTTCCCTTCCCCTTTCTCTTGCTCCCTTTTTTTTGTGCTTTTTTTTCTTTCGTCTCGTATATTTTGCTTTCATCTGCCCTTTTTTTCTCTATCCTATTTCCCCCTTTTTTTTTTTATATTTAGGGGCCCTTTTTTCCCTTTCCTTTATCTATTTCTCTTTAAAATCGTGTTTTTTAAAACTTGCACTAAAAACCAGCACTAGCAAATGAAAAAAAAAATAAAAGCAAATTTATTTTTAAAACGAAAGGGTAACTGGATTTTAAAACCGTGAGTGAGAGGGAAAAGGTTGTGGGTAGTGGTGGTTGTGGGGTGCTGGCGGTGGTGGTGGTAGGGGTGGTAGGGGGGGGTGGGGGGGGGGCGGGGGTGGGGGGGGTAGGGGGGGTGGGGGGGGTTTTTCTTCTGCTGATGGGTGGGGGCAAAAGTGGTAGCTATGATGGTGGTTTGTGTTTTGGAAAATGATGGTGGTGAATGGTGGTGGCCCGTTTCCCTTTTTTCAAATTTTTTTATGGGAAGAGGAAAAATAGAAAAGACAGGGCAGACAACAGCAGGAAAAGAGACAGGGGAGGGAAATATTGTTTGAAAAGAAAGAAAGAGAAAAGGAAAGGGTAGTTACACATTTAACAGGGGCAGAGATGGAAAATTTTTGTACATGAAAAAGATTATTTGGGAAACATTTTAAACCCCCTAGGGGTATACCCACCCCGGGTAGTGGAAGATTAATTTTCAAGTTTTTTTCAAGTGAAGGCAAAAATCCAGGGTTCTTTTTGGGGGAAGGGCACTGCAGTTGGTCGTCCAAAAATGGAAAAAAAAAAATTTTGGGAAGGAAAAGCCCCAAAACTAGGAATGGGGGAGGTAAAACAAGTTCGAGCCGTAGAATAGGTGGGAGGCCCCTTTATTCCCTTTGGGTTACGAGCCCTTTAGAAACAAAGGTCAACCCCCCCAGTCCCCCCCTTTTCTTCAAATTTGGGAAAGGGGGTTTTTTACAGTTTTTAGGGGCTCTTCCCTCACCTCGTTCCCTTATTATACTGAAATTAATTGAGTTGTTTAAAAATTTGTATTTAAATGGGAAATTTTTGTCCCCCACCCCCTCCTTCCTTTTCCCCACAAAAAATATATATTTATTTATAAAATATAAATTTTTATATAAAAAAAAAATATGAAAAAAAAATAAAAGGGGAAAATTTTTTGGGGGGTTTTTAAAAATTCAAACCCCTGTTTCTTATTCTTTAAATTGAAAATTTTAAAAAAAAATTAAAAAAATAATTTAAAAATTTATAATTATAATAATATTATGCAATTTCCCCAAAACCAACGATTAAAGGAATGGAAAGTAAGGGGGTTTAGAAATTTTTAGGCCCCGGGCAAAAATTATGAAGCGCCAAAATTAAGAAAAACAGGGGGAAAGCCCAAAAAATAAAATTTCCCCAAAAAATTTTTTTTTACAATTCCCAAAAAATCCCTTTATTTTTCCCTTTTCCCCTAAAAAAAAAAGGAATTGGAAATAAAAAATTTAAAATTTTCGAAAGAACAAAAAAATTTTAAAAACCACATTAAAAAAAACCTTTTTACGGGGAATTTAACAAACTTACAAAAACCCCAAAGAATTTTTTAAAAAAACATTTAATATTCCATTTTTCCTTTTCCCTGAAAAAAAATCACCAATTCAGAGTAAATTAAAATTCTCGATGATTTTTTTAATTAATAACTCCCTACAATACCACATTAGCAATAAAAATCCGATTTATTCTGACGAGGAATTTCCACATCAGATCGCAGCAAACACAAATGCATAAATAACGATACATATTCTAGCATGCAGTAGCCTGAATGCAAAAAAAAAAATAGAAAAGTAATTTCAATGTGTAAAAAAGTCTGGAGGTAAAAGTATTTCTGAATATGAAGTTTACGGCAGAGAAACTTTGTATGTGTAAATATTAGAATGAAAAAGTCTGGAAGCGGAACTCAGGATGAAAAAGCAAGGGTACAGAAATGTGTATACGAAAATGAGTGTGAAAATTTTGAAAGAAAAGTAATGGAGAAGAGAAAAAGAGTGAGAATGCAAAAATGTAAAGGCAAAAAAAAAATATTTAAGGAAAAATGAGATAACTGAATCCAGAATTGAAACATCAAACTTTAATTAAATTTAAAAATATAGCGCTCAAAAACTAGACTGCAAAAAATCTAAATGGAAATCACGAGTAGATATATATACACACAGGTGGAGTAGATACATTTAATCAGTTGGAAGTCGCCATTATAAGCATGATTATGAGTAGTATATATCAGAGAGACAGACAGGCAGACACACACACACACACAGAGTATTCATCCTTTTTATACTTGCCTATTTATGGATGCTTGGATCGAATCACCTCTTTGCTTCGCCTCTTTCCGCTAATAGGGTTTACTCCCACCAAGCCTGTGAAGGCTTACTCAGCCCTGTAATAACTTCAGACAGTATTACCAAGGCTGGCTCCTCCTCAGGAAAATTAATGAATAGAAAAAGAAATAACAGACAAACATAAACACTTTATTATATAGAAAATATAAAACACTTAAATATGAAATATTAATCCTACATTAAAGAAAATGAAAAATGAAAAATATAAATGATAACTGAATTCAACGCTAATATAAAACTTGGGTGTCTGGTGTTGGTGACACTGCTTGTTGAAATCGTAGCCGTTGCCGATGATGGGGGGGGGTCGCAGGTGCTGGTTACAACCCACTGGCTAGTTCTTCACAGTATAGCCTTGAGTATTCTATCCCGATGACAGGAAAACAGGTTCTTTACCGCTGTAATGATGAGGGTTAGTCCTGCAATTTCATACAGGTGCACAGGTAATTAAATCCAAAAAGGGGAAGTCTCAAGACGTTAGTCCATCCCCCCCTTTTTT